>CAAKHC010016674.1:0-13941 GCA_901007825.1 Macroramphosus scolopax | reverse complement strand
AAAGCGACCGAACAGAGTCAATAATTGAAAATGTCTCTACCGTGTGGCAGATGTCTTTGTTTGCATACGAACATCTGGATGGTAACAAGATTACTAATTAAACGTCATTGCCTGTCTGAAACACACTCACACATCTCTCATTGGTAACAGTCGGATGATGTGCTGGCGGATTCACGTCCTCTAATTAGCTCGGTTGCGGCCGGACTGCCAAACTGGCAGCTCGTCGTCTGACTCCGTCGCCCTGCCGATGTGGCAGGTTACCGCTGATTCACAGCGAGCCCGTCCTCCAGGCCTCTGCAACAGGTTTGCTTACCGAACGGCTTCCTGGCAGACGATGCGTCTTGTCGACTGACTGTGTGACAGGTCAGCGGGGTGAGCGGCTGGATATACGGCCCACCGCGGCGGACGCCGTTGTTCAGCCCGCGAGGCTGAATAACTGGGCGGTTGCCACCCGTGTTGTGGTGCTATAAATTCTTTAGCAGACGTCTGGCGGAGACAGCGATGGATAGAAGAATGGACAAAGCCAGACAAAGGCAGGACGGCAATAACTTTTCCTGGTGTGACAGACAGGATGTCGTATTTCATCTGTCGCTTAATAAATTATAACAAACTTTTACTGTCTTCGCTCTTTCATTTTTTATTAGTCACTTTCTATCTCCCAGCCAGCGTACATCAATTCCTCTTTGAAGATATTGTCAAAAAAATGTCCCGAAGTGAGTGCGTGTTTGTCTTTTTTTACGAGTCGATGTAATATGCACGAGGACCTCCTGACATGTGTGTGAAAGCCTCTTTGTCTTTTATCCGCCCTCGTAGACGCATGCCAGCGAGCGATTCGGTATTTATGTACTTTTCTTTAAGTAATCGTAGCTTCGGCTGACAGACGGATTGTAAACATCCTCCAGCTGTGTTCGCTGGGTGAAACAACGCGATGAGTCAGCGAAAACAGACCGGGCGCGGTCTCGTCGCGCTGACGTGATGTTGACACACTCCCGGAGAACGCAAGCAAACGCTCCGTAAAGTTTGTGTGAAGATGAGACGAGGGTCAGGGGGTCAAAGGATGATCCTCCGTTCCTAATGCAAACCAGTGTAAACATCGTCGGATGCCCCAACAATCCACACCGATGATGAACGGAGCTGCGAGCGATAACACACAGTTGGAGGGAAAAAAGACGGAATGAGAATGAACGTTTGAAAAAAAAAAAAAAAGGAACTCTGCAGGGACAGATGGCTCCTCTGTGTTAACAACAACAAGCCCCCGGTGCAGGTGATAAACACGGCGTAAAATCAAACTATCATCATGACAATAATCACTTCAAGTGCAGCCTTTAGAGGCGGCGGCGGCGTCGTCACTGTATCGGCTCTGAAGGTGACACTTAACGTAATGAAAAATGAAGATAAATATAGAATGACGCTTTGAGAGGAAACAGATACAAGTACAATCGAAGCGTGTTAGATAAATAAATAATAAGGGAAGACGATCGGAGACGGAGAGCGTGAGATCGGAGGTTATGTAATTGAGAAGCAAAGGATGCTGCCCACATGTGCGCCTTGAACATGTCATCAAAATCCCCAGCTGTTATCAAGGCAATTACGCCGACTGCAAGGTAAGATCACCGAGGTGTTGCTCTCTCACACATGTAATTGACCCCCGGTGAATAGTCTCTCAATGTAACTCTCTCTCTCTCTCTCACACACGCGGCGGCTTGAGACCACCAAAGTGTCATTATGATGCAGAAGATTATGACACGCACACAATCACAAGGTGTGCATCACTCACACACACACACCTTCTGGTGTGTTGATGCACTGCATCCCCTGACACACTCCAGCATGGAACATAAAGCTCTCATCATTTCAGTATTGTTTCAGAATTCGGTAATTCATCACCGCGGATATGATTAACCAAACTGTCGCCCTCTCGTAGGGACTCATTCGTCAAACATTTGCCCGGGAATGTTGCATTTACATTCGTGACGTTTTCTTGGCTGTCTGTCGTCCCCGGTGATAAGTGGATGAAATCACACAGAATACACCCACGGGAGGAGTTTTTCCGACGGCGCGTCCAGGCCGCTTTTTTCAGGGGATTTTCATTGATTACGATAAAAGTCGGTTCATTTATTTGGACGTGTGTTGATGCAATGCAACGTGACCAGTGCAGGTTGCTGCCGGTCTCTGATTGTGACCTGAAGCAACGACAGACAGGGATAAAAAAAAAAAAAACGGCTTGGCTCGTACCGCCGATGTCATGGGAGTGATGAATCAACGTTTTCAGCTGCAGTGTATCAAAATATGTCGTTTTTTTTTTGGCGGTGTTCTGAAGTGGCCCGCGATGATTGATGCCAAAGAGGTATCTAATTTCACTCGCTCGTCTGCGAGCAGCTGCATCATGATTCCTGTGGTAATTTAATTTAAAATGTTGCATCCTTAATACACTGCACAGACACATTCAGGGGGGGGGGGGGGGAGACGGAGAGCGATCGCTTGCATTCAAGGAATCGCTGGACTGTAGACGTACGGCGGGAAAATATCCCGGAGCGTAGAAACCATCCGCTTTTTCCTGTGATGCTAATTAAACCTGCAATTTGAAGGCATTTAAACAAATTAGTGCCGTTTGCAAACCTGCCATATAAGCATAACAAGTCTGCTGCAGTTGCAGATTAGAAATGTTTGTGTTTACAGTAAATCTGAAAGCACATTTATTGCTGTTTTTGCCTCCAGTGAAGCCGATTGTGTTTACCTGACTCGACACAGGAATCCATTACAGTCGTGGTAATACACATTCGAATTATTAATATCACTGAGAACCTCTTGGACCGTCTTGTACGAGGAAGGAGCGGTTTAAAAATACAACATTTAACAACGTGTTTTCATTCCCCGTCCTCCTCTGGGGTACTTGTCATTTCGAGTCCATCACATCCCGACGCCGTTATTATTCACGGCCCCCGTGAATAAAAAACTTCCCCATCAGAATAATGGCTCTCGAAGGAGGCCACTGGCAGCTCAGAGGCTACTGTGACACGCCGTTAAATTTACATAAATTTGGCCTTTGTGAGATTATTAAAATGATCAGCCATAACAGGCGAATGACCGAACGTCATTTTAACTGCTAATCGCTGGACCATGTCAGCTGGCAGCAGATCTTCAACAGGTTTTAATATCAGCGCGGCGGAGTGAAATAAAACAGACCTCCCGGTGTTACGGGCTCCTCGGGGTTGCCGTTTAAATCGAGCGAGCGGTGAAACCGCGGCGCGAAAAAATAACTAACGAGGCCGCCGTGGACTGATGTTTATCTTAAAGAACGAGCGTTTGATGGTCAGTTGCTTTTGAATTCAATCATTCGGTTGTTTTGTGAAATTCAATGCGATGTGGTTAACACAAACAATACGTAATGTTAAAGGTTGGCACGGCGGCGGAGCCGAACCGGGTGACCTCATATCCATTATTTAACATCAAGACACTATATCATATATATAAAATATAACACTGCCAGTAAATACAATGTGACCCTGTCGCTGGTGTGTTGAATGTGTGTGTGTGTCAGGTTTCTTCTGGACTTGTCGTCCGATCGTGGTCAGTTGCATCACTTCTATTAGGCTCCGCTGCTGCTCTGACCTACTTCCCCCTTCGGGACGATTAAAGACTCATCATGTCACGTATAAAAACTCGGCGGACGATTGTCTGGTACTCACTGCCGACGCGGAGGTTGATGGTGTCGCGTCTCTCTCCGTGCGGGTTCTGAAAGCAGCTGTAGAGTCCATTGTGGCCCAGGTCCACTTGGGTCAGCAGCAGTCTGGGGCCTTCGAGGTGGTGCTGGGCCTTCACGTCGGTCCCGTTCACCTTCCATGACACCGACGCGTCGTTGTCCAGGGAGCCGCACTGCATGGTGACATCACTGCCCATTCGCTCGTACTGGTTCCTGGCGACTGGAAACAAATGGAATATATATTATTAATGTGTGAGAAGGTCAAAACCTTTAAGATCGTATCAGCATTCACAGGAAGCTGGTTCATCCGGCACAACAACACAGTTTTTAATATCATAATTACTCATTATGAACTGGATATCCTTGATCTAATTCTCATATTTAATATCTTTCTAACCATCCGGCGGTGATTATTATTTTTCCAGCTATGCACAGCCGCTGATCTGCGGTCGCAGCGAAGGAACGGATGATGGAAACAATTTTTACAAGTTTTGTACAGGTCATAAATTGTTACGATCCAACTCCTTCCAAATATATCATTTATAGTGAATAGAGAAGGGGACAGAAAGTCTTATTTTGTTCCATTCGGGGAGCCAGAGGAGTGTCGTGGTCTGGAACTGAGGAAAAAAGAGAAGCAAGGGAAAGCAAATCTGTCTTTTCCGACTTGTGTTGTCTGTGTTTATCCTCGCTGCCGACACCGCCGCTGCCTTTGTCCGCAGGTTCAGTGGAGATGTCGGGGCCGTGACCCCCGGGGTTAAGGGATATATGTGAGCCTAATGGGACTTTTAGCAGAGAACACTGCGGTTTAGTAGCTCTGCTCTGTTGATCAGTCCCACGGGACCTGTCATGACCGCACAAAGTGGAGACATCAGATTAACACTCCGACGCCGAGGATCGACAGCACAACAAGCCACAACAATAAAATATCGATCCCTATCTTAAGGAAAGTCCTCATCTGCAAAGAAAAGGGAAAAGTGCCCCCACTGGCCCCGGGATCGAACGCTGTCAAGATTCTTGTTTTGCTCTAATGTCTCGCTGCCGTGTCTTTGTCCGTCCGTCTCCTCCCTTCTTTCTTCTGTAACACAATGCCCCCTCGTTTTGCTGCCTTTCACATGAGCCGGCTCTCTGTGTCCTCAGACGTGCCTCTTAACGCAGCCGATACAGATGTCAAGCTAGTGTTTCATGTATATTTCATGTCCCATAACAGAGCTATCTATATTTAATACGACAAGATCCCCGTCCCCATTAACATTAACCTGACGCTGTTTGTTCTGTCTCCAGCTCCTCTCGGTCTGTCGTTCGTTCCCCTTCAACCTCAACCAGCCTGCTCTCTTCTCCTCTCTTTATTTCTTTTTTTAAGCCATCACCCTTTTTTTTATTACTTCCGTCCATCCCAGTCGTCCCTCTCCATTTCCCATCGGCCTCAGTCGAGGTAAAGCGCGCTTGTTACTGGCGGGAAATGCCAATTTTCTTTGATCTTCTCCTCTGTCAAGTGCGGGTTTATTTACATAAAGAAATATTAGCATCTTTGCGAAAGCAGTGGAGTTTGTCTTTGATGTTTGCATCGATGATGATGATGATGATGCTGGTGCCCTTGTGCTTCGTGTGACAAGCGAGCGAAGAGAAGAGGAGAGGAGAGAAGAGAAGAAGAGGTCCGATACTCTGCTGCAGTTTGAAGCATATTTTCTCCCAAAAACATCATCCGACCGACTGCTGCTAAAAGTTATTAAATCCGTTATCAGTTTTGTCAAAGGGAGACAATGTGCCATCAAAAATCAAATAACTTATGAAAGTCTACCTTCAGGTGGCATTAAGCTGTTATCAAAGTGTGAATGTGATCTGACCGATACCCTCTTTAATGAGCAGCAAGCCCTTTTCGAATATCTATTTCCGAAAATTATCTTTTTTCCGATTTTTCCATGAGAACGTCCTTGACAGCACGGATTTCTTTCCCTGCTTCTACTTCCCATCCTGATCATCTTCTTGGGTTCCCTGCATAGATTGTATATAAGAAGAGGACGTAGGTTGTGTGTCTGCGTAGTGAGACTTAAACATGCATTACTGCCAGTGGCCACTAGGGGGCGACTCCACCGGTTGCATGAATTGAGTCAGATTATATAGAAGTCATTTTTCTAATAAGCTTCTGGTCACAATCACTGGTTTTGTAGTATCTGTCAGTACAGTAGGATGTCCATGTTTATATAGTGTCTCATTTAGAGAATGCAGATGATAAAGCAGCCTGCGGCTACCTTGAGATTGACACGTCATTACCGCCTGTCATTCAGGGTGGAGGCACGCCACCGCGGCTTAACTCAGTTATTCAAATATGGCCACATAGATCAAGGAACCCCGACAGGAACTGACACAAATCTAGAAGTGATGTCAGAGTTTGGGTCGGGTTCCGTCACATCGACTTGGTGCTTTCCGGTTCTTGCCTTCATGTGGTCATCTACTCTTTACATGTCTGTAATCAGTTTAAACAGACCGCTTGACGGGGTAACGCAAACTCCTCAGCTCACATTATGTGTGTCAGGCTCGAGTCGGGTTCAGGCGCAGGAAACAGAATGCCTGTCAAGTTTCAGACAGAAAAATG
The DNA here is from genome assembly GCA_901007825.1 of Macroramphosus scolopax. Classification (NCBI taxonomy): domain Eukaryota; kingdom Metazoa; phylum Chordata; class Actinopteri; order Syngnathiformes; family Centriscidae; genus Macroramphosus; species Macroramphosus scolopax. Next base: position 7,645 of record CAAKHC010016674.1, on the reverse strand, counting down.
AGGTCAAGTCCAGTTTCGAAATCCTGATGAAAAATGCGACGCTTGTCCGCAAACCAACGGGTAATGTTCTTTTATACAGTCTGAGCTTCCATCACTATTTGTCTTCCTCTGTCCCTTCCAATATCCATTCATCTCCAAAGCCCCTTTGCTCCCCTCTCCCTCGCTCGGTGATTTATTTCTGTCCACTCCCTTTAACCTCTTCTTTGTCTTTCTCCTGTCGTACCAAGGTTCACACTCTCCTCCTCCTCCTCCTCACACCCTGGCTGTCGGCCTCTATCTCCATCTCTCGTCCTCCACCCTCGTCTCCTTGCATCCCTCCCTGCCATCTGCCTCCATCCACATCCTGCTTTGAACTTAAAAGTTCTTCTGCTCCCGTCCTTCTCAGCCTGTTTCTCTCCTCGGCTTCGTCTCTCTCCCCTTTGTTGTCGACTCTTTCAAACCTAAACAAACGTTCACAATTAAAGAATCTTTAGAAAATAATGCTTATTATCGAGTTACTTCTTGTTGTGATCATTGCACACGCGCACTTACACATCCATGAATTACACTCCTCATCTGTTCATTCCATTTCTGACAATAAAATGTGTTGGTTCATACTTCAATACTTTCCGCCAGCTATTTGTTGCACTCGGCCTGAAGCCCATTTGTGGAGATATAAATCCCGGAGAGCAGTCACAGTTTCATTCTCCTAAGATGGCGAAGCAATTCTCCTAAAACCACTGGGCACCGCAGGTCCGGCATCACTTAAAAAAGGAGTAAGTACGATTTTCTGCTGATTGATACACATCGCTGTATCGCTTAATATTTAGGGTTCATCATAAAGAAGCATCAAGGTAATGAACGATACATAATGGGGGTTTATGGCTGCTGAATCGATACTCAGTGGGTCCTAAATTGACTAAAATGTCTTGTACAATAGTGGAGTCCTTTAAGCAGAACTCAAGTTCAGGTTGTAGCAGTGAACCGTCGAGACTTACAGCTCTATGATACACGGCTTCAGGAGCATTTAACGACAAATATCAACATCCAACGTGAGCTGCCGAGGCTCCGACAGGTGCTTCAGGTGAGATTATGGTCTCTGCCGTGGTAATCAATCGCCGTTCTCTGTGTTGTTGCCTTTGTTTATCCCTCCGTAAATTATCATCACTCTCTCTGGATGCCTGAGTTCCTCTTATCTTGGTCTCGCTCTGTCTCCCGCTTTGTTCACCTCTCAATCTCCCTCTCACCTTGAAACTCCTCCATTCCTCTTCTACCGAAACATCTGCATTTGTTACAGGTCTCGGAATGAGAACCCAGAAACAAATAAGGTGCTTCTCCTCTGTTCGGCTCTCTCACCGGAATGAGGGAGCGCCGCGATCCCACCAACGAAGAAGAGATGAGAGAAGCACCGCACCACACTGCCCCCTGCTGACGACCTTGGAGCAATTACTTTCCAATCATACGATAAAGAAATCTTGTACCGAAGAGGAAACTCGTATTGAAATGCTTCTCTATCAATAATAATAATAAATAAATTCCCAAAATAAAAGCATAAACAAAAATCACATAAAATGAAACTATACATTTTGTGTGCGTCACACATTCATCGGCGGTGTGTCACCGAAAACATGCCACACATGCAAAAGACACCGAGGAACGGCCGTAACACAAGCAGACACACACACACACACACACTCACGCCGCCCTGCATAATCTCCTCATGCCTCATCTCCATAAAGGCAAGCAGGCCTAATAACCATAATGACATTCAGCTTGAGTGCTATTGATCTCTCGGTAATAGACAGGGCATTGTTAGGAGCCTCAGAACAAAGTTCGACGCCATCAAATAAGAATGAAAATCATCCACGTCCTTCACGAAGTCCAAAGTCTTCTGGAGACGCGCCCGCGCACTGCGAAAACGATGGAGTCAAACGAGTCGGGCCAATGACGAAAGTGCTTTATCTCATTTTCAAGGTTTAGAAAAAGATGTGTCATGTTTGAGTTCCAGACGGATGTTTACACCGCGGCCTCGGGGCTCGCCGGGAGAAACAACTCGTGTTTTGCCATTTCAGGAAAGTTGAACTTTTCCCAACGATTCATGCGTTGTAGTTTGTATGCAGCCCTGTAATGTTTTTTCCTCCCAAAGCACCACATTAGCATAAAGAGCCAACATGATGCCATGTGAAGAGGTCACTGGTACCGAGACCTGCAGGACATCTCCAACACCCTCTACCCAGAGGCATGTGTCGGTCTATAGGCTGATCACGACTATAAACGCACGCCGCTACACTCGCATTACTGTAAAATCGAACGCATGCATGCACATGGAAGAACATTAGCATGTGCACAGCATGCAACCATTCTCATATATATAAACGCGGACACACACTCTCTTGTGTTATACAACGCACGCTATATTTGGGACACGTATGGAAATTATAGACACATTTCAGTCCTTGCGAGTACAACATGACAGTGAAGGTCAAGTTATGAATAATTCTGGTCAAGACCGACCGGTAGTCAAATACAGAATATGAAACAAGGTAGGAGAGGAACAGAAAGAGGTGGATGAAGAGGACGAGCGGAGGAAAAACCCGTGGACGAAGAACGGACGGCGAGCGAAATCGGCGAAAGTGAAATAAACCAAAGGAAGAAGGTCGCGGACATGATGAGTGTTTTTGTTGGGTCTTTCTGCGGCCGGCGTGATTATCCATAACTCAACCACTGCCAAGTTATTATTAGCGGGAGTCAGAGAGGATATTCATGAGTACAAGTAGCCCCGCTGTTTGAATAGCTGATTAAACACCGTCTGCTAAAAATGACTTCTTCAAACATCGGGTGTTGTCGGGCAGGTCGTTGTTCTACCTTTCCACTGCCGCATCATTAAACCTCTATTGATGAGGTGAGGACGAAGCAGCCGACATCCCCACACGCTGTGGGTTCATCTCGCAGGGAAGAGGAACTCATGAGAACCTCCAATGACATCAGGAGAAATGTCATATAAATTATTTTTGTGAAGGTCGTATGGATCTTTTTCAAAGTTATATCGTCCGGCTCAGAGGGGCGACGGAGCAGGAAAACACCCATAATCTTTTTACAACTTTTTCTTTTGTCGGCGTCCTTCCATCAACACGGTTTCATTAGGGGGAGACGACCCTTTGGGAAACTGAAAGGGTTTCATTGATGCGTTTGAGACTCAATATGTCCATTTTCAAAATTACTTTTTTCAACAAACGTCTCTCTACGAATTTGTTGGATTATTAGAAAAGGTTTGTTTGATGTCACCTCGTGGTTGCAGGAAGCTGCATCACAGTACAAACTAGCAGACCCGGCGTCCACACCATCATCCACCCGCGTGTGTGTCTGTGGAAGGAAACCAGCTGCGTGTGTCACGATCGTGACGTGAAATAGAATTGAAGTCAGCCGCTGATTTACTATCTCAAGGTTTCCATCTCCTCCCGACGTTCGCGGGTCCTTTAAAGCGCCGGCGTGCGTGCGTCCGTGACCGCGTGTAATCCCTCCGAGTGGGTTCGTCGGCGTGTGCGCATCGGACCACGTGAGACCGTGTCGCTTTACAGTCAAGCTGTAACTCACTGGAACATTTATCAGTGCATCACATTTGTATGCCTAAGGGGAGCCTCGCCTTCGCAGAGTCCAACAGTAAAATATTGGATCGGCCGACACACACAGCGATGCAGCCGGTGGGAATTATCAGTTCGGGTTTTAGAAGATCTCATTTTTCACTCCGTGGTTGCACATGCTGATTTTTTGCCCGGAGAAATACAATGCACACAACTTGAATGTTGTATTTACATATCAGTTCTACTGCAACATTCATCTTACTGTGTGTCTGGCTCACTTATCTTTAGAATAAATGCAAACCTTGCACTTTGTTCTGGGTAAATTCTGCGAGCTCGGTCAGGTTGATCGGTGAACACGTCTAACGTTGGCTTTGACGTTTCCTGCAAACACTAGATGAATATAATCTCAACGTTTCGACGACGTAGCTCCCGGAGACAAAATTCAATCTTGAGAATTGAATTAAGATCGCGGCCACTCGACACCCGACGACCGACCTTTAACATCCACCGGTGGACTTCGTGGCTCTTTATCCACGTCGTTACATCACCGCCGTCGCCCTCGTCAGAAACCTTGGTTGATAAAGCTGATATCATTCGTACCCGTGGTTTGCATAAAGGGTCGCATTACGGCGACTACACAGCTGATCCTTTATCCTCAATCCTTTATTCAAGTTTCTGGCGCTGTTGTATGACGGAGGTTATGTTCTTACCTTGATCCTTTCTGTCTATTCGTATGAAGCTCTCGCGTACGGCACGCTGAATGAACCCAGGCAAAAAACATAACCTCCATCGCACGACATTGTGCATGACTTGAATAAAGGTTATAGACCTCCAGGGAGTTGCTGTGTGCAGCTCATCATCACCTCACATCTTGTTTTTATTCTCAGGGCTTCTCTTTCATGTACCAGAATAACATTAGGAAAGTGTCTAAAATAATTTTATTTAGTTGGTTATCCTCTTCCTCTCTTAGTATTCTGTCATGTAGGTATTTAGTTTGGACATGTTGCAGTTAGGTCAGACCAAACGTATTTCTGTCAGTATAAGTGCGGCATTAAAGCAGAGGAAACATCATTATTTATAGAAACACGCGGCGGTTATTCAAATCCGATTGAGCTCGTGCTCAGGGCCTCCGATTCATCACCGACTCCCCACCTTTGGCCTTCACTTAGTTTTTCACCGTGAGCCCGACTCAGCTACCGAAAACCTTTTACATAATTATTTCACATCATCATGTAGCCTCAAGCCACACAGAGTTATTATCTTTTTTTGTTTTTTAAATAACATCCACCAGCTCAGAGCTCAGGCACTGACATAAAAATACTTTTTTATTATTTACGGACAAATATAATTACATAAAGAACTTTCCTTTAAACATCTTTGAGTTATGAGCGTGTGCGTGCCTGCGTGTGTGCGGCAGGCCGTCTTCTCTCCTCCCAGCTCTGTCTTGATTACTCCTGATGCAGCGCACCTGGCTCCGTCTGCACACCTGCCTCCCAGCAGCTCGTCAACTCAACAGCTATCTAGCTCGGCTTTCAATCTGCCGATCACCAGATTGTTGTTTCAACCACGGAGGCCGTCTCTCGCCTTCTTTTTATTTTTTATTTTTTCCGAGCGATCTTGGAGTTCTTTTCTCACGTACCACCTTCTGCCTCAGTTAACCCCGTATGTCCTCAGGTTCACTGCACTCTGGGTGCTACGCTCGCCCGCCTGCTCCCACTCATCCTCCTGTTCGCCTTCTTTGGATCTCACACATCTCATTGTAATTCCTCTGGGCTCTGCGTCTGTGTTACGGTAAGAGATCCAAAGCACAACACTGACTTATTTCCCTCTAAATTGAACAACTTATTGACAAAAAGTCGCTTGTATACACGAGTAAAGAATATTATTCATTTGGTGGGAGTTGTATTTTTCTCTGTCCAATATTTTAAGGCCTCCTTACATCTGTTTTTAATCTCTGGGGTGAATATCTGCCTCTCAAGTTATATAATTTCTCCACTGCAACGCATTAAACAAACACAAACAACATATTGATCCCAGCAACCCACGTCCGCTGAATATTTCTCAACACTTTAGAGGTTATCTGGACTGTGTGCCCTTTTTAGTTTGGGAAACAAGCTCATTTATTGTGAGCAGAGTTCGCCCGGGCCTGAGGGAGCAGGAGACCTCCGTTAGACAGCCTGCAGGCGCGGGGCTGACAGGCGGAGCTGCTCCGGAGGGCGACCCTGGCACCGCCGCACGCTACCACCACATCTCGCACCGCATACATTTCTATGTACTGGACGTAATGAACTTGCAACAGCGTGATGCAGCGACAGACGCGGAGGCCGAACATATTCATTTTCTTTCCCTGGTCTGCAACGGGGAACGTTATGGGAGCAAAGTGAGCCAGAATTGCATGAAACAAACGATAACTCTGCGAGCTGGTGAATTACTCATAAGGCTGTTGGGTTCGGAGGACTTGTTGTCTTGCCACTCCACGAAGAGTGATTTCCTCTTCCGTGCGGAACATAGTTGGATATGAAATAACACCTTACAGACAAGACCCAGGGCTGTGTTATATGAGCGAGCAGGTGTTTTTTATAATGAGTTTCAGGTCATACTCTGGCACAGGAGGATGTTCATTAGTTAGTTCTCGCCAGGCTGTGCTCTCTGTGCTTTCGATGGTTTTGACAGAAGCATAACTTTCCCCTCGCAGCTCGCTCAATTAATTGCCGTCTTAGTTGTTCTTTTTCCGACGGCTACAGAAAATCCATTCCTCTGCCCGAAAATTTCAAAACTCCCATTTTGATGAGCTCTTCTTGAGGAACTATTTTGACCATTTCTTCGTGTTGCTCGTGACTCGTGATTATCCCTTTCCTCGAGAGATGTGTTTAAGGTACATAGCCAACAACAATACAGGTCTTTTCTGCTGGATATTTCCTGCTGTTTACCTACTGAATAATTTAACACCCATGAAGAGAAGTAAACAAACACTCGTCCAGTCAGAAGCCGATCAACAAACCTTCCAACCAATCACAATCCAGAATCTTCTAGTCACATCACTGACACTACGTCCAAGCAGTACACCAAAGTGTATGTCTAAATCATTTAATATATGAGAAAAATAATAAGGAATTCATTCTACTTTATATAATAATCGTGCTCACTGAAAATGAGAAGCGTCTGTGTTGTCGCCCCGTTCCAATCATTTCATTTTACGGCCCCGAAAAAACAATTTCTTGACTGCGCCGGCATGTGGAACACCTTGTTCCTCAGATGTTCCTCTAACAAAACAAAATGCTGAATCTAAAACTGATTTATAATGCAACGCCGTGATTAACTGCTGTATGACATAATAATCATCAGCAGTAAACTCTCCCGGCCCCGCGCGCTGATACAGATGCGCCGTGGACGTCGGCCCACATGTCTGCGCTCATAAACACGCACAGGCCAGATCGGCGCCAAAAAAACAAACACCCATTGGTTGGAAAGTATGCACGGACACACACACACTTCGGCAACCCACCCACACATGCTCTCACACATCCACTTCCTCTGCAAACATCTTGGAATTAAGTTATCACTTTATGCTCTCCTGTCTCTCTTTCCCACAGAGAGATTAACATTCACTCTCTCTCCGCGTTCGCCTCTCCTTTCATGTGAGCACTGAGGCAGCTGCAGCTGTGCGAGTGTTTGTATGTGTATTTTGTGTGCATGTGCGGGTATGAGTCAGGGGCACCGCCGTGCAAATAAATCCACTTCCTGTTTCCTGCCATCTTATCCCGGCCCCATGGCACTCGTACAGTGTGTGTGTGTGTCTGATCATTACGCCCGTCATCCGTCGGGCCTGCGGAAGCCGGCGGTGAAGACAGAAAGATTTACAAGCAACAGGGTTAATTGATTCTTCACATTTTTTAGAAGTGTTCTGGGAGAACGGTGGAAGTGAGGAAGATAAGAGGGAGTATAGTGGGAGAGGAAGAAATGCAGAGATGGAGGGGAAAGATGAAGAGGAGAGAGCGGTTAGCAGAAAGGGGAACAGCACAGGAGGGAGGAAGAATTGTTTTGAGTGAGTGAGGCGGTTAATAATTTACAAGTATGGATTAGGG
>CAAKHC010016673.1:0-10617 GCA_901007825.1 Macroramphosus scolopax | reverse complement strand
AACCCTCAGAGACAAACTCTGCATCCCCTCACTGCCGATCACCGTGGATCCCTGCAGACCAACCTCACTCGGCACCGTGCATCTACCACCTACAGACCGTTAAACATCATTGTGCTCTGCTACAAACCATCATGTGCGTCTGCAGGGGCAGTTTTCCTTCCAAACCTCTTTAACAGCACAAAAGTGCTTTTCAGAAGCAATAAAACAACATTCTGATCATTTGAATTAATCAATTAAATGAGTCGCTGCTGCAGGGGGTTCATTTCTCTGCTATTTGGAAATAAAATGGAGCTTCTAATTGTGGCAAAACACTGTATACGGATGAGAAACTAATTTGCAGTAATAACACAAGTGATGCCTGATTTAGCCGTCTCCCGAAGGAGAGACGGCGTCGCGGCAGGGGGGGGTGGTGGTGAAGGTGTGGGAAGAGAAGCTGAAGGTATTCCTCCTTTGGCAGTTCAATCATTATGCAGTATTTTCTAACCTCGTGGTTGATTTCAGTTTGAGAACGGATCATTGGAAAGTTTCTGTCTGCAGCCTGAGACCAGATCACTGCAGCACTGACAGGGGAGCTGACCAGGAGGTGAAGCTGTGAGTTTATTTACAATCTGTTAAAGGTTTAACGCGTTACATGTCTCATTGGAAACCGTACATGTTGTCAGATAATGAATTAAATCCAATGCATGTATTGTCTCATGGCTTCGTATATATAGTGAACATGAGCCACAACATTGTTTTTATTTACTTTACTATATAAAGTAGGAAATAAATCTGAATAAATCATAAAGAAATGTGTTTCACATCTCATGCTCGCTGTATTTTAATCCTGTGTGCCCTTTATATTGAATTTCTGTTAAAGCTGTTATCGGAGCTGGAAATATATTAGAAAACTAATCAATAAAAGGTCAGAACAACTGCATCTGACTTCAACTGTGTGAGTCTAGTGTTGATATTTTCTGTTGGTTTGTGTGAAAGTCAGAAGTTGGACTGCTGGTTTGCTGCACCTCCGGCTCTGAGGACGTTTCTATCGGTGCGTTAAGTGTTCCTCTTGCACGTTATTCACTCAACAAATCCTGAAACATGTTGCAGCGGACTGCAGATGCACATATTCATCGACCATCATCTCTCTGCCGCACGTTGGAAAGTACATTATATATTTAAGAGCGTCGTAACTCAAGTTTATTGAGGCGTTCGATGAAACTGTCAATGTAAACATTACATCTGAAAATGAAGCAGAGCTCTGAGTCCCCAGTTCAGGGGTGTGTTAACGTCTCCTGCTGCTGAATCCATCTCTCTAACCCTCAACCAGATTACAGCCACAGACGCTCCGCATCAAACACACGCCGTCATCATGTTCTTTATATTGGATTCATGGCCACAATAGTACATTTAATCAAAAGGGGGCTCCTGCGATGTGCAAATATTTACCGTACATAAAGAATTTATAGTTTCATTATAATATACAGCAGTGTCAGCTGTACGGCTGCTCTGTTATTTCACACGGCAGAAACACATTACGGGGCTCAATCAGCAGCGAGGCGAGTGTGTGAAGGTGACACACACACACACACACACACACACACACACACACACACACACACTGCATCAGGGCTGCAGCAGTTAACTCGCTGCTGGTGGAGGTGATGGAAATCAAAAAGCACTTGCATATCTGAATCCCCGGTGCATGTAACGTAATACGATACAGACCCTTTTACTGGCAGACATGACTGAGGCGGGGAAAGACTGAGCAGCTTCATCAAATTATATGATGGCTGCATTCCATTTAGGGCAGCCTGGGGTGTATTGTCATTAGCGCGGCTCACTGGGAGAACTGTTGGAATAGAGCCATCAGTGATGTGTGTGTTTACACCTGTGATCGTCCTCTATTGACGAGGCAGCTGTGAGGAGTTGTTCCCCGTCTCCAGTCCTGATGGAGACATGGAGGTAGGAAGTAGTTGTGTTCCCTCGCTGACTTGTGGTGAGTGACGTCCGCTGTCAAAGTGCACCAGCAGCTGCCTGTTGAGCGTGAGAGGAGGTCTACTCATGGTCAGCCGACCAACGCCCGGGGGAGGACGGATCTCAAGACAAACATGCTCGGAGGGATTTACAAACTATTAGAAAAGCAGGAAGAAAACGAAGCTGTGAAGCCTCAGACAGCTGAAGAACTCCATCAAACCTTTCACTGTTTAACAACCCAGTTTATAATGACGCGTGGTGAATATATCATTTTTGTTTTGTTTTCTCTGCAGAGGTTCGTCCTCATCGTACAGCATATTTAAATCTGGTGCTTCCATTGTGTATTTAAAGGCTGCAGTGAATCACCTCCTGTTGAATGTCATCAGACTCTTTTGTACCTGCAGCACAAAGCGGTTTGTGTGATGCAGCTGAGACATCAATGGAATGTTCCAGTCAAATGTTCTATTAGGTGCAAGAATCAATGTTCACCGACAGACAGCTGCTGAAAGAAACGTCTGGACCAAGTTGTCCTGAGTGGTTGAATACGACTGATTCATGGTGACCAACTGTATCGTCCAGTACTGAGTGAGAACCTTAAAGACTCAACCACCAAATGGTTCCATTGTAATCCGAAGGGGCAACGTCCAGGGTTCAAGTCTGTTAGCTTGTTATCTACAAGTGCTTTCTGTAGCCGCTGACAAGCTCAGATGGATGTTTACAGTATCTGACAGCATCTTAGATCGCTGCAGAGACAGGCCAGCGTGAAGTCTCACACCCGAGAACCGAGTCGCTGCCGGAGGACCAGAGTGTGTCGGAGTCATCAGAACCGGGGGAACGTCACAGGAACAATCAGAGGAGTCGTTCTGCACTGCAGCAGAGACCGTCGTATTAGCAGCGACCATTTGAACTGGTCTGACTGCTGCCGGTCGAAGAGGAGGAGGTGAAGAGGAGGAGGTGAAGAGGAGGAGGTGAAGAGGAGGAGGTGTTCCAAGTTAATATGTTGACATCTGCACACATGACGGCATGTCAGGATTGAATATATATTCCATCACCCAGGATGTGCCTCAGAGATATTTACTGGCTCGGAATAATGATGGTAATTATTCAATTAACCACTTAAACTCGTTATCAACAAAATTGAAAAGGGACGTTACGCAGACATAGAAACAAAATCTAAAGGGTTAACTCTGTGGAGATCATCTCTGTGATGCAGCCAGACAGTGGTAATAACTAACAGTCTGTCCAAGGGCTTTAATGAACATACTTATATATGTTATAGTTTTATTCCAATAATGTCTGGACACAAGCCAAACAGTGCCTAGGTAGAAAAACACCAGAATCGTACTTTAATGATTTAAACGACATGGCAGGAGTGATGCACAAATATCAGAAAAAAGAGTGTATCTTTAGGCCAATTACATTACTGGAGAGCAAACAAGGCCGTGCTCGAGCGGGGGCCAGCGGAGGGGGGGCCAGCAGAGCGGGGGCCAGCGGAGCGGGGGCCCAGACACACGGACAATTACTGCCACTTATCTACAACATCGACTGGTTCAGTTTGTCTGTCTCTCAGGCTCCATCATTGCAACGCTCGGATTGACTTCTCTTCCTCAGTGTGCTCTTCTCTCTCTCTCTCTCTCTCTCTCTCTCTCTCTCTCTCTCTCTCTCCCCACCCCCCCGCCCCCATCAGCTGTCTTTTGCCACCTTCCTAACTCGTCTCTTGTTTCCCTCACCTGTCACTCGTTGGGGGTTTAATCAGCAGCTTAATGTCACACCCTATTTAAAGGACTGCCTGGAACACACCGACTCGCAGCCGTACTGCCTCCCCGCTGGTAGCGATCTTACACCTGACAGTTTCTTCCGCTTTTTTTTTTTTTGTCAGTCGTAAGCAAGTTGAAAGCCTGCTGGAGGAGGACCCCTCCCACATGCAGACTGCTGAGCCCGCTCTGCCCCCAATAGCTTGCAAGGCTCAGATCCTTAATGTACAGGTGATCTTTGACGACACAGGAAAGAAAACGAGCTTAATTACACCTTTGAAGGGCAAACGTCAAAGATATATTACAGCAGCAGCGACGGAGGGGCCCTGTGCAACAATCTAACACAGGGGGGCGCTATTCCACACATCCATGTACAAGACCAAAACAAAGCAAGAATTTCACAATAACAGCCAACCTACAAGAAGCAAATGTCACCCTGTACGTCCTAAATAAATATTTGGAAGGTAGAATATGAGGCCCAAACATGTGATCAATGGCAAGTGTGTGCAGAGCTGATTGACAAGCAAGCAGTGGCAGCCCCACGGCGCACTGTCAGACACGCTGTCAATCACGCAGACACGTCCCGGAATATATTCCTCCTCAGGCAAAGACTATGGGTGCGCCGTCGCGGTCACAAATAGCAGCAGGGGGATATTTCCAGTTCTTTCTTTAAAAATACATCATGATGACATGTGAGAGGAACCGAACCACAGGTAGTCAGCTGGTCTCCATGGACCCACACCGCCCTGACATGCTGGTCCAAGTAGTTTCTATACACCCGTCATTCTAAAGGACTAACTCATCAACAGCATGTGAAGGGTTCTGGTTGTTGTTGTTTTAGATTTTTAGGAGTTCATTTTCATTGTTAGCTATCATGCTAACGCTTGTTAGGCTGGCAGGTAGCGCTAATACTTCGAGGCAAGCACTAAAAGACAAGTTCAACTTTCTTTGTTTGAATTTCCTTTAGTCGAGTTTAGGTGTACGTTGTATAATAAAGGTAATGTTTCACCTTCATCAGTGTACCTATACTGAGCTCTGACTTGTGAAGCTTTATGACACCTTTCAAGACAAAAATGACTCTCAATGCACCAAATAATCCATTTAGGAATTTGATCAAATTCTTATACAGTCGATTTAAACACATTCATGTCGTCTGTTGTTGGCGATCGTTGGTCGGTGCACATTGTCAGCAGCACGACAAGCATGTATCCTTTGTTCCTACGTGGAACCTCCTTGTCATGTTTCCTAATAAAATGATAATAAAATGTAATTTAACATCAGTTCCAAACAGACCAGTTAAACATGAAGGTCGTACATTAGTCATCATCATCTTCTTGTCGAAACAAAACACGTACAAAGTTGATTTCAATTGTAATGTATGAATTCGGACTGACTGTATGACACATGGCCTGGCCTTGAGTACATACATACAACATACGGCCCCATGAAATCATATCCTATTTTAGTTTTTCCCCAAATTCTGTTTTACAGTGAATAAGAGGACTTTATATCTGGTTACACCTGAAAAGCCAACTTGCAGCTCATACTCTGCTTCCTATGTTCTTTACTTTGTCTGTAGTAAAGTATTACTCATCCTATAACAAGACTGATGGAGGTTAGGAAGCAGACAGACATCAGTCCTGCTCCCTCTGCTGATGGTTCTACAGATGAATCCTTCTTTATACGGAAAATTACATTTTTTCACTGCAGACCTTCGATGGTTTATCAGTTAGAACCTCCCCATGGGACCAGTAGGTGAACATCTGAAGAGTCATGGCCATGTAAATATTTTACCAGCAAGCAGGTCACATCCTCAGCCTCAGGACCATCCTGACATTGTGTAAAAAACCCACATTAATCCTCTGGGTTTCATTTCCAGAATGCAACCGGGTGACTTTATGAGAGCTCAATGAAAGTGTAGCAGGTGAGGAAGAGTAAGTAGTGTAACGTTTGCTCCTTACAGTAGCTTGGTTGATTGAAGTAGGGGGAATGCTAGTGAGAAGTAGTTCACTGTTGTCTTGTATTATAATGTGTCCAGAGGGACAGTAAGTGTCTTCAAACAGGGACTGACAGGAACATGTTGGTACCTAATGCACATTCGACCAATCAGCCGCAGTCTTTGGCAAGCAGCACGTTTTTAATTCTATTAACTGTGCGCAGAAAGCAGCTCCCTCTCAATCAGAACATCTCATGCATGTCTGATAACGTGATAATTTATGAAAGTTGTGTGTGTGTTAGTGTAAAGTGACGCCTGTCATAATCCGTGTCATTGAGTAGACAATTAGACCGCAGTCACAGCCAATGACACGACGTCCTCGGGATCGCAGGTCGTTAATGGAAGTGTGGCAGTGGCAGAACAAAAGGACGAATCCAAGACTGAATCGAAAACGTGAAATACCGTTGAATCCACGTGACGTGCTGACAGTCAGGTGTTGGTACCAGAATGGATGGAGGGACAAACAGGTCCACTACCAGTGAAGAGTCACTCCTATTGATGAAGAGCCTCCCAGCATGAGCGTACTGGGAGCGAGGTACTGACTCCTTTGATACGCCCCCTTGTGGTCGGGTGGTGCCAGTAAAACAATACTGCTACACATCCCCTTAAAGAGGGCACCACCATCTGTCAGTCATTCAGGGGGGAGGACAAACAGTGACTGAACAAGACAATTATTAAGTTATCATAGAACATACAGACTCTAAAGACTTTAAAATAAATGTTTCCTTTGTCTTTAAAGGGCCCATTTTCCTGTTTCCTTTATACGTGTAATATAATAGAGATAATTGGTAGTTGCCTTGCTGTCTGTGCACTTTCATTTCTGATTATTTAAGTCTCTTAGCTCCATCTAGAGCAGATGTTTAAATACCAGGAGTGGTTCACACTTTGTCTGTAAAGGCCAGAGTCGAAGGGACCACATGCCCATTTTCATCTCTCACTCTTGACCCAGACTCAAACGAAAATAGTTTGTTGAGTGTTTTAAAGTGTCGAGCCAACGGGAGAAAGTTTCTGACCTATTTTGGACTGATGGATCTCCCCATGGTTCAGACTGATGGACTGACATAACAAGGTCAGGAGATGCCAAAGGAAGGGAGCAGGGGAGATGGAGATGTTGCTAGTTATAGCTACAAATATCAAGCAAATGTGTCAACACAGACAAACACATTGATGTCATCCTTTTTGCCACAAGTGATGAGCCAGTGACTGTCAACAAGACGAACGTCAGCCGACATCGATGTTCAACCGATAAATCAGTGCATACGTTGTTCTTAGGATCTAATATTGATGAGTTTATGTGCATATGAAGGCAGAATCTGCAGGCCAGGTACAACATTTTGACCGCAAGTATTATGGTTTGTAGACCAAGTAGGAATCGACCAATCATGTTTAAGCTAGGTTAGGTTCCATGCAAGTAGACAGTGGGTACAAGGATTCTGCTTCTTCTTTATTTATTAAGTTATCTACGTTAATGTTATTCAGATGCCGTCTCTCAACTCCAAATCCTTCCTCACGTCTCAGGTTGCTAATTGGCCCATAAACGATACTGAAAGTGGCAAACAGAGGAGGAAGTGTTGGCCCATGAATTCAAAGGTCACACCGAAGCCCAGACATACAGCCACCAGTGGTTTCAATTAACCCAGCCAACCACAAAATGTGCTCAATTTCACCATCACTTTAACTAAAACAAAGAGTCTCTGGACCGACCTCAGCACATCTACTGTACTCTGCTCTCCTGTCTGGAGGGCAGCGCTCACAAACTGTTGTCTCCCTGCAATAACTCACCTCCTGTGAGACCTCAGAGACGTCTCCATGGGCGAGCCTCCCTTTGAAGGGATTCTTTCTATGATGTTGTCAGACACTGGTAATAACAATCGGAGCCTGTCAGCATCGCAAACAAGCATCTCTGGTGGACGGACTTTAACGCCGTCAATTGGCCTGTTGCAGTCGTTTTGAGGTTTCGGACTATCTCGTCCTCTCTCAACACCGGACCACTAACAACCACGTGAGAAAACACCGGAATCATCCTTTAAGTGGTGGCAATGTCAGACGGAAGAGAGAAACAGAGTGTAGCAGGTTGATACGTCTGTCTGATGTCAGGCTACATGATGAATAGGGAATCAAAATCAGTGAAAACAATGCTTGGAAGATAATAATTACATGACCAGGATGAATTCAGCAAAACAACAAGGGATAACGGAGAGGGAGGTTCCCTTGCACCCTATTAAATTATTTAACCATCAATGTTATTTTCAGTTCCTTTTTTGACATAGTTGATGTGCTTTTGCTACATTTAGTTAGTTTTGGATCTTCACTTACTGTATTTGAAGTAGATAAAGAATCCGATTATCACTTATGGATTCTGGTAAGTAATCTTGTTGGTGAACCACGTCAGGCTGGTGTGAACTAGAGGTTGAACAGTCCCAGTTGGATCATCCACGGCCCCTCCTGATGTGGTCGGTGCAGCCTGAAGTGTTACAGACAGTCAAACATTTTTCCCACACTGATACTGTGTCATTAGCAGCCATACTGGGACGGACCCACATCATCTTGGATCTGTTTAACACTGCATGCTACTAGCGACTTACATCTTAAGGTTTCCAGGTGCTGAAGTTCTGTTCTCTGTTACGTTCACATTAGCTACCACGTATTCTACATACGACTGCATCACCAAACCGCAACACACCCCCAATATGTAAGTGATGAAGTAAACTGGGGTGCTGGTTTATTTTCTTATTCCAGGTAGCATGCACAATGGTTTTCCTGGCCAAGTTAATGTTCTCCAACCATTAAAGATTTCTGACTCCAAAGACGTTCCGACACATCAGGACAATGAAAACTGGCGTCACGGAGTTCAATCAACCCTCCAAAGCAATGACTGGTAGAAAGCTGTATTGCCTTTGAACCGATGTCCTTCTTGTGAGCAACACCTCTCCCTGAGGTTGAGGAGCTGACAGATCGAGGCCAGCCTGTGATGACAGTAGAAAATTAAGATGTATTGCTTTTAGAGGCGTGATGAAATCAGGACATTAGAGGGAGAAACTAGTCTGCGGCTTCCCCCCCACGAGGAAAGATGGAGCGAAAAACAACCTTTGGGCAGTTTGTTCATCTTCTCTACATGGCTGATTCTCCATGTGCTTGTGTGTACACATAATAACAAGATTCCTCAACCTTTCATTTTATTTGCTTTAAGAAACTCTCAGAGGCAGCGTGTTCATGCTGTGCCATAAATTACTGCGCCCTAATCTTAAAACAAGGATGAAAAATATTGCCAGCCCGTGTCTGCCTGTTTGTCCAGCTCCCATCCCTCTCCCACCGGCCTCTGTGAGTCTGCATATAGATGACAGTTTTTTCCCCCTTGATCTTCCCTGCCTGACAGCTTAATAAACACATGTGGGCAGCAGTTCTATTTCTTGAAAACTATATCTGCGAGCCGTGATGTAACCAGCAGAATGGCCATGGATTTGGGCGTTCCTTTATTATGCTGCAGTTTGTTGCTTTTAATCGGAATGAGATTATTTTAGAAATGTTGCATCACAGAGGACGAGACTCACCTGAGAAGAACATGTACTGACAATATGACAAGGTTCAACACCTCTATGATCAATACTGAACTTATCATTACATGTAACATCACTTACCTCTGCAACACTGCAGCTTCTATGTAGCTTATTTATTATATCAGTTGGACATATCACTTACTGATTAGTTCTTATTTCTGATGATTCATCTAGACATGTGTACTTATTCATTTGTTGTTATTCTTTATAAATGTTCTTTACTGCGTTCACTATCCACTTTGCTGCTGTGATGCTGTAAATGTCCCCGTGGTGGGACGAATAAAGGTTTATCTTATCTTATCTTATCTTATCTTATCTTATCTTATCTTATCTTATCTTATCTTATCTTATCTTATCTTATCGTATCGTATCGTATCGTATCGTATCGTATCGTATCGTATCGTAACGTATCTCATCTCATCTCATCTCATCTCATCTCATCTCATCTCATCTCATCTCATCTCATCTCATCTAGCAGGTGTTCTTATCACTCGAATGTTTGTATTCTTCTTCAGAAGAACTCGACTTGTTATGTTAAATGCACCGTTGGCGCAGCAATGAGCTCCACAGGAGCAGCTACGACTCACAGTCGGACTTCTCTACATTATCAAACCTGTGAGGCTTCTTTTTTTTCTTCTTTTAAACAGACACACACACGCTTCTATAGTTTCATTATTTTTAAGATTTGTTACAACTGACAAGCACTCAGCTCCTGGCTAGAACTCAGGAAAACGTGTTACGCAAAGGAGGGAAGTTGTGATGGTGTTGGTGAGACAAGCAGCTGGATGTCTTTGATCCATACAGGCTGCCTCCATAGCTTATACAGTACACTTCAAAATGAAGCTTAAAACCTGGAGTTCCTGTCTGACACTTCCAACAACAAACAGTTTAGAGATGTGTTCTCCACATTACTGAATAGAGGGGGTGGGGGGGTGCTGATGTGAAGACACTTCAAAAACTTTGTTTAGTTAAAAAGTACAAAAAGAGTCGGGTGAAAAGTACAGCATGGTGATGTTTCAATGTATCTACATGATTAATTGTTAATATTAAAATGATCATTGAATAAACAGACTACGAATGACGACTGTTCAAAGTCAGCTTGTTGTTTTGGCCGAGTTCAGTATCACATGGGCCTGTTGTCATCACCAACGGAGGACGGAGGTTTGGACACAAAGAGGTTTGGAGTCTGAGAAAGAAAAAAATCAGAAAGTATTTAATTTGTCATATTAAGCTACCAGTCCCCCCCGGCTGCCTAAATATCCAAACATGTCACCATGGAAACCACTAACTCGCTGCTGCGCCTCCTCCTCCTCCCTCCCTCCCCCCCCCCCCCCCCCCCCCCCCCCCCCCCCCC
>CAAKHC010016670.1:0-12095 GCA_901007825.1 Macroramphosus scolopax | reverse complement strand
TTGACCAGTTTCCCGCAGACAATCCTCACCCATGTCCCCATGAGTAAGCATTACACAATAACATTATTATTGATTGTATAAGTATTACACATAGTAGCATACTAAACCTAGCTAAGAAAATGTAAAACCCCATCAGACGACTCAGTCAGACCTTTTGTCTGCTGGTGTTCCTTGACAATAAGGTCTCCAGCAGGTCAGAGCAGACTCAACCAGCTATGAAAGGACAGAGTAGAAGACAAGTCAATATTCACTGAAGTTAATAATCTTGGACACTTGACAGTAAATACACCTAAAGAAGGTGTTCAGTCCCTGAAGGAAGCTGTCACGACAAACAACTGTTACACATGAACTTACATGTTTGGCATCTTCATCCATGTTCTGACATCCTCTGGAAGGATCCTCATCCAGGATGAGTGAAGCACCAGAGGCTGAAAGGTCCAGCTGCTGAACTGGTTATGACATCAAGCAGTGGACAGCTGGACGGAGTTGTCCCCTGGGAACAGCTGGACGGAGTTGTCCCCTGGGAACAGCTGGACCAAGTTGTCCCCTGAGAACAGCTGGACGGAGTTGTCCCCTGGGGGAATGGGAATCAAGAGAGAGCAATTTTCCTGTTGTCAGATCTGATAGTAAACACACCGTGGTTGGGATGCTGTACTACTTCTTCAAAGACATCTGCATCCACCTCAGTTCCCGTCTCATCATAAACTCTGTTCTTCTGAATGAAGAACTTCATGAAGAAAACACCAACAGGGAGTCGGTCCATGTGAACTGCTGAAGATGACCAAGCTGTAACCTCTGGAGATGCCTGAAGGGTATCTTACCAGGAAGTGAGAGATGGAGATGATTTTCAATCAATACAACAATGACGTGGATCTCCAGAAGTCGTGAACCGGCTTCCCAGAATTCAAGAATTCATCCGGACTCGGTTCACTGATCTTCACATATTTCTGTTTGTTATCGATTTTCGTTTTGATCAACATGATGATGTCACAGCAAGACTGAATCCATGTTATGATCTACAACACAAAGCTAATGCTGCTTAATGCTGCTAGCACATTTAAGCTAGCCATCAACTCGGTCACGTTAGCCTTTTGGAATTCGGTATTTTAAGGCACAAAAGCAGCTCGGCTGTTAGCTGAACAACTACAAACAGGTATTCTAACATGTTTCTTCTGTTGAAATGCCAAATAATTTTGTTTAATAAGTGATTGGGAGAAACTTACCGCTGTCTTTGACGAGAAGAAAATGGCGCAGTGAAAATCCTGGTTGGTTGAAAGGAGACGGCGGTGGTGTTCCAGAGTTCTTCTCACACCACGTCTAATACCTCATTTTATTCAGGCTGTTGTTGTACCAACTCTGAAAGAGTCCCTGAACTTTAACAATGCATATTTAACACCATTAACATCCCAACAGTGACGGTGCACCGGCGGCAGCGAAGTGTTGAGGCCGACTCATTGTGGTCACAGATTCAGTTGAAATGTTTTCTCTTTTTATTTTGGGGGATTTACTGTTTACTGTAACTCCTCTTACAGTCTGTGGTAAGTGCAGTAAGTTAACATAAAGTGGTTCAGCCTTTGTTTCCAAAACGCAGGTTGTGGCTTATGAGACTACAATTGATTTTTGTGTGCATCCCGCGTGTCCTTGACCTCTTTCTAGTGACCTCACCGGGCGTTGAGGTTTCAGTGTTAACGTTTTACAGTCTTAGAATTCCTAGTTTGGCCATAACTGGAGCCAGCAGCTCAGACCGATACAGACCCAGACCACCTTGGTCCGTGGTGGAAGGATCAGTCCTTCACATTGCCAGTGTTGATATCCTTCACATGCTGGTACGGAGCTAAATAAGATGGAATATAATGGAAATAAGATGGATTCATTGAGGCAACAAAAGTTGTCAGGAGCAGCTAAAGAGGGGCCGAGACTTTGGAATAAGTTTTACAAATAACTACGTCACCAAGGAATTTGATGAATTAGCATCATTTACTCACTATATGACCCAAATCCTTCAAATATTCCCGTTTGTTATCCCCTTCTATGAGGCTGATGGCCAAGAGTCAAAAGCCAGTCATGCAGACGACTTGCTCCTTGTGCTCCTTGTGCTCCTTGTGCTCCTTGTGCGTTGCTATGACTCCCTCAAAGCTCATTCTGAACACCTCAGGCTCAGGCCAAAGGTTGGAGGAGTTATTAGTCTGCTTCAACCTAAGTGCACTCCTCATCTTCACTGTGCTGAAAGACGCAGCGAACAAGCAGCATCACATGTCCATCTGCTTTCTTCTACTTATCATTCACTTATTATTAGTGGTCAGTAAAGGGAGGTGAAGCGTTTTAGACACGTTTTATCTGCACTTCAACCGAGAGGTCGGACTCACCAGGTTGCTGCAGGTTCGATACCGGATGTTTTTTCCATCACAATTTCTGAAAAGAAAAAAGAGATTAATTGAAACCAACTAGTGACTCAGTGAAATCTAAGCAGCTTTATAGATACACGATGACAGATGCCCCCCCCCCCCTCCCCCCCTGGAGACCCTCGTCGAATCGTGAACGACATATCTATGTTTCTGTATCCGTGTTATTCAAATTGAACACCAGTGAGTGTGTGGAGGACGTCAACAGTCTGTCGGCTGTATGTGATGATGATCCTCCACTGACAACCCTCACAGCTCCTTGTTTGTGTTCCGCCCACAGAACGACAGAACGTCTGAGATTCCCCGGCGGCGCCGGCTGATGACAGCAGCAGCGACATTGGAGTCTGTTGTTGATGTCAGACATGAATCTGATCTGGGACCACATGTGAAAGTCGGTCAGAATCAAGCAGCTGCAGCCTCGAATAGAAAGGAAACTGTCTTCTGTTGAACGAGTGTTGAACAACAGGGGGGGTTATTACATAAACTATCACACAGAATGTGACAACGACCAGGAGCCAGCTGTTAGTCTGTAGTAGAACCAGTGAATGTGTCAGTGCATGAAGCTCCGACTGCTGTGTGACCCTCTAACATCTGGATCTATATATTAACATCCATTCCAGTGATCCATGTTGATATGTGAAAACTACTGAAGGTATATTCTGGAATAGTTATAATACTTTAATAGTGCAGGACAGATGTTTTTCAGGTGATGATTATCATTCACAGACGATTATCATTTAAATGATTACGGCTTATTGAATTAAACTGAGGTAAATATAATATCAAGCTGTCATTGTATCGTATGTCACCGTATTGGACTGTCTGGTGGTGTATTCTCCGACCTACCCTCCATCGAGGCAGCGTCGTAGAGAGTAAGAGGCTCCTCCCCCACAGGTTCGAGAGCAGTCGCTCCAGGTTCCCCAGGCGTCCCAGCTGAAGTCCCGTTCCTCGTCTGAGCGAGTCGTCCTGGACGCCTGCAGGAGGACAAACACCACATCTAAATGACTTATGGAGCATCTCTGAAACATCTGCTTATTTATTCTTTATTTAAACATTTAAACGTTTTGAAAAAAAAAGAAAGAAAGAAGGCTTCCCAACGTTACAGGTTTTATATTCTGTAATTCTATAAGTCACATTAACGTGGACCGTGACCTCACACTGACCTCGAGCAAAGGATTGAACCGTGCTGAGGCCCAGGTTCAGGTCCACGCTGGGACTACACACCACACTAACAGCATCTGTCTGGTCATGCTGGAACACTGAGGGAACTCCTCCCTGGTATTTACTGAAGTTGTGGTCACTCTTTTCTTTAGAGGATCAGCAGATGCTGATCTTGCAGCAATCATGCAGATGATGAATCTACACACTGTGAACAGCTCCAACTGTGTGGACCAACACCGACACCAAACACATTCCTCTCCACCCGGAGAGAGGTGCTTGATGGAGCTCTGCCCAGAGGAAACTCCACCAGGAGGATTTACCAGTAGGCCGATTGAAGTCTGTGGAGGGAAGAACAATCACTCTGCTCTTCACCTGACACACGGGATCGATTCACAGGTGAATAAACCTCCTCTGCAGCTCTGTAATGTGGGCGGAATCACCAACCTAAAGCCCAGTGAACAGAGAGCTGTCATAGCATTGAGAGGCGTGACATGAATGTCTCACACAGAAGCAGCGCTCACATGCTGGCGGTGTCCAATCTACTCTCAGATAGATCACTGGCCGGGATGAGAGGGGAGCTCGTCTTCCACCTCACGGTGTGACACATACATCCCCATCACACAGGGAGACACCAAACCTGGATGTCCACATACAACCTCCTCTTCTCCATCCTGTGAATCAGAGGATGCAGCACTTTCCTGTTTCAGGCTGATGTGAATGAGGAAACATCTGTTAGGTCTGTGGAGGAGAAGCAGTTACCCTGGTGACCAGATTCCAGGACCTCCCAGATGATCCAACGAGCCCGTCCATTGGTCCTTCACTCTACCAGACTCTGAGAATGGACTGATGTTATTTTATCCAGGATTATGAATGGGGAGTCACAGGAAAGCATTAGAGGGGGACCTGAACATCCAAACTGGTTGTTGTTAGCACTTGGTTTGTGTCTAGTGAGACGTTCATTTTAAATGACACCTCACCTCCTGATCTGGACTGTCTATTTGTGTCAGGGATGATTGATGGGGAACTATTTCCAGATGACTGTCCTCATTAGCAGCCTGCGGCGTGTTGGCCGACACGGTGGAGTGACGACGCTACTCAACAATTGGTTTAAATTAAAATGGATTGACAGTGTAATTTATGTCATGGGGCTCTTTCACGTGAATCCCAGACTGTAAATAGACGCTGTGACGAACCCTCCTGCATGTGTCTGGGCTGTGTTGTATTAATAGGCTAATCCATGTACTGATGCCCAGTTGATAATATTAGCAAGGATACACGTTTATATCTGGTGAATTTCTAATTATATTCAATGCCACTTTATCTACTCCTGTGTACTGCCGAAACCTGTCATCCTCATCATCCTCATCATCCTCATCCTCCTCCTTCCCTCTGAGCCCCATTTATTCATGTAACTATGAATTCTGTCCCTGTTGTCTGTCTCCATCTCACCCTCAGACACTCTGAGAGGAGGTCCTCCGACATCACGGAGAGACCAGTTCTTGTTGGTTCCAGCTGTGCCTGGCGTTGATCTGAAACTCCATTAAAGGTGACAAGAGACACCTGAAGACTGATGTGTTTGCTATCACATGGTCCCTCTCCCGTCTGGTTGTTCTTCCCCTTCCTGCTTTCTCTGAGCTCCACCATGTTTACTTCATCCAATCACAACCTGTCACTCACTCCTCCGATCAATTGGAAGCATTCAAACTTCAGACTTCTGTTGTGATTCAGCTGTCAGCCCGGCTCCGTCACCCCACCTCCTCCCTCCACCTCCTCCCTCCACCCTCCAACCACAGATCAAACCCTTCAGAACCTCAGAGGTTCCTCGTCCTTCCATGAAGTCCTCCCAACAAGCTCTGCTCCTCCTCCTCCTCTTGTTCATCACACTGGTTCCCATGGTGATCTACTTCTCACTGGGGTCCAAACTCAACTCTGATAATAAAATGTCCTTTTTCTTCAGGTTCCTCTGATTGTCTGACGTGTTCTCTCAGGTTTCCGTCGGTTGTTACCCTCCTGGTGTTATAGATATTCCTGCTGCATCCAGTTTGGTGGATCATCGCATCCTTTTAACGCTGTAAATAAGACACACAGATGTGATGTTCCTGGAGTGTTGCTGTTTTGGAGGCACTGTAATCTTCTAACTGAATAAACAAGGCGTTTGTATAACGGAATAAACCTTTTTATAAACCTTGTAAACCATCTGAAGCTTTATTTCTTTACAATTTGAATGTGACACGCACAAAAAACAACTTACACAACACAAACACTCCTGAAGACTCATGATGTTGTGGAGCATCGTCAGCAGTTCAGAACCTGGTCCTCAACCAGTCAGACTGGGTTAAAGTCACCAGTGATTCCTGGTACTGGAGTCAATCTACAGTAAATGTGCTGTTGTAAGTTCTGGAAGCAGCCGAGTCTGTACCAGCCGAGTCTG
Source organism: Macroramphosus scolopax (assembly GCA_901007825.1). Classification (NCBI taxonomy): domain Eukaryota; kingdom Metazoa; phylum Chordata; class Actinopteri; order Syngnathiformes; family Centriscidae; genus Macroramphosus; species Macroramphosus scolopax. The sequence continues at coordinate 6,101 of CAAKHC010016670.1, read as the reverse complement.
TACCAGCAGAGTCTGTACCAGCAGAGTCTGTACCAGCAGAGTCTGTACCAGCCAAGTCTGTACCAGTCTGTACCAGCCGAGTCTGTACCATCCGAGTCTGTACCAGCAGAGTCTGTACCAGCCGAGTCTGTACCAGCCGAGTCTGTACCAGCCGAGTCTGTACCAGCAGAGTCTGTACCAGCCGAGTCTGTACCAGCAGAGTCTGTACCAGCCAAGTCTGTACCAGTCTGTACCAGCCGAGTCTGTACCAGCAGAGTCTGTACCAGTACCAGCCAAGTCTGTACCAGCAGAGTCTGTACCAGCAGAGTCTGTACCAGCAGAGTCTGTACCAGCCGAGTCTGTACCAGCAGAGTCTGTACCAGCAGAGTCTGTCCCACTTCACCCCGTATGTCCAGTACACAGCCTGTCCTGTGACGAACTGAGAAGTAGTTATGGAAAACAGTCCAAGAATCAAGAATAAAACCTCAAGTGTTTTCAAACTGTGTCCTTGAACCGTGTGTCATATTCCTCAGCTTCAGAGGCGTGTTTCTCCTGGACAGACGTCAGCCCAGGTCCTCCACCTAAACCAGTGTCACCGTGTCAGTGGACCTCACAGCACAGGAACTAACTCTAATTCCTCTGACAACCTTATTTATGCCTGGTCAACCAGAATTAACATTTGTGACAGGCCTCTGTGGTTTCATCTCACCCTGCCTCCACAGTCCAGATCACAGGCCGACCTCGGAGCTGGCAGACTGAAACCTTGTTGGGATGCAGCCGCACAGATGTGATGGAGTCATCTGTCTCTGACCGTCTCTCTGCGGTGGAACTCTGTATTATCTCTGATCCGCTGGAGAGGAATTAGACACGTTAGCACTCTGCTAATAGGATAAAACCACCTTTTGTTGTGAGGATCAGCCAGCTAACAGCATCACACACATCCAACAGTAACACCATCGGCATGAGGAGAATCTGTCCAGTCGAGTGTCTGTTGGCCCGGACCGCCAGCCAGGCCTATTGTGTGAGCTCTGCACAGTCATCAGCAATCGGTGTGCACGGACGGACCAGATGAGCCTGACAAGAACCGCATGTTCCTAATTCATCACCACCAAGCCTCCACAAGTACGGAGCCACATCAACAGGAGGCACCAGTAGAGATGATATGTTTCAGTTTCATATCTGAGTTTTGGGGTTTCAGGTCCCTTCGTTTTCCCTTCTTGAGCATGTGAACGATGGCTGTGACATGACATCAGATTCTGTATTATATTATATTTTGAAACTCAAAGAACGTTCTGGAGTTGGATGGACACCAGTAGAAGAGACTTTTCACAAACTACCAGCTGAGGCGTGTCTCACGGTACAAGAGAGGCAGGTTGGACAGAAGGTCCAACTCCTTTATGTTTCCTGTCACTTGTATTTCATTTAACTCGAATGTGCTGTTTCTGAAAATGAGAACACACATTAGGATCTAGATCTGACTGCTGCTTCATGATACACACACACACACACACACACACACACAAACACACACCTGCACGGTGACAGATCATCGTCCTGATGTTTGTTGTACTACTTCCACTCCTGCTGAAGGTCAGCCGTTGCTCCATCGCTCCATCGCTCCATCATGTGCTCACTCAGTCATTAATCTATTAACGGCTCCCTTTATGCCCAGTTTTCCTCCATTAATCCCAAATTGCATCATATATTTCCCTCTTTGTCCGTCTCCCTTTGAATCAGGAACATACACAAACACAAATCCTGTTAGAGCTTCACACTTGATCTGCTGCAGTTTCACAGCTGATAAACAGACTTGCATCACTTTGTTTGGTTCTAGCAGCTTAAACTGAGTGAACGCAGCCGGCGGCATTCATTTCAGTTAGTTTACTACATGGAGGCGTGACGGGGATGAACTGCTTCTGTGTGCTGGCATGCAGGAAATTATTCACTACTAATGAAGCTATATATATATATATATATATATATGGCTCCTTGAGTATGACATTCTGAAATGTCAGCGATGAAGTAATAAATTAACGTGTGTAAGTTATATTTGATGACATTACCAACAAAGAATGTAGTTTTTATACAGTGCAACACTAAATATGGAGAAGAGTCCCGTCCCATGGAGCTTCAAACGTTTATGAAGTATTCCATCATACGATACTCTATAAGATCCTTGTGGACAGCACAGATCATATGATGGTACCAAATGCACCATCCAGTAAATGTGAGTAAGCTGACAGAGCTCCAGCAGCACAACGACCTCACTGCTGCAGTGTTCTCAGTGTTCTCAGTGTTCTCAGTGTTCTCAGTGTTCTCAGTGTTCTCAGTGTTCTCAGTGTTCTCAGTGTTTCTCCAGTGTTTCCTTCCAACTCCTGTCTCCTCCACAGTTTCATTCTCTACACATTGTGATCGCTACATTCGGTGTCAACAGACCTGCACATGAGAGCTCAGTGCTCCTCTGTCACACAGGAGAGGAGGATGAGGAGGCATCAGTGGAGTTGACCAGACAATCAGAGGGACTGATATCAGACCTGCAGCAGTAACAGAACCTGACATCTCCATGTAACAGCCCGCTGAGAGAGAGCACTGACAATAATGATGGTGGAAAATTGAAGATTGATCAGATCCAACGTGTCTTCCTTTCCTTCAGGACAGAACAGTGATGGATGTTTTATGTACGGACCAACAACACACACAATATACAGGAAGACACGTCAGCAGGTGAACAGACTGATGATGATGTCTCAGCACATTTCCAGAACTTCCAGAAGTGTGATTAAATGAGGAGTCCTGTCATGTCTTCATACCTGAGGACGCTTTAAACTAAGAGTTTCATGCTGCTTTGCTTTGACTTGAACACCCGACGCTCTGCTGGTCCACTCAAGTGTCTTCAGGCTCAGGGAACTCTGTCACGTTATGAGTCCTCGGTGATTAAGTCCAGGCATCAGGTGTCTTTTGAGTCCAATATGAAAGAATCTGAGTTCTTGACAAATGGTTTGATTGGTGATCGATTAAATAATGATATGAAGAAAGTGTCTGGCAGTGGAAGGATAAGATGTTGTCAGACTTCCTTTCTTGCAGCCTCGCTGTCATTCTGCTGTGATGGTTTCTTGCCTCTGTCTGCTCATACAGCTGGCAGGTTGGACTTTGGGCTCATTAGAACCATTAAGCTCAGTCTGGGCTGATTGCAGTGGAGCTCTCACACTGGGGGACTTGGCCTCAAAATGCCACTGAGAGATGTAAAACCCTCCTGTACCGGCCTCGGCCAGCGACACACTGCGCCCTTTATACACCAACCTCAGCTGCTTGTCATGCCTGGGAAAGCTGTGGTGAGCTGTGCACTCGCTCCTTCAGCAGCCTCACATAGGACCCGTCAATGACATCATGCATAGCAACGGGACAAATAATAACAACCTATAACAGACGTGATGGCCGTGGAGAGGAGCCAGACTGAATCAATCTGTCTAACAGTTATTCAGGGCCGGCCGAGGAATGACAAACCTCCTCTATCTTCCTCCTTAACTCTGATTCTGCTGGCAGAAGCACTTTAGTCAAAGGAGAAACTCCTTTAGTCAGGTTGTACGGCAACAACGACACGAGGAATGACACTGATTGAGTCAGACAGCATGTGAGAGGTACAGCTGGGGTGCAGGTGGGGTGCAGCTGGGGGTGCAGGTGGGGTGCAGGTGGGGTGCAGGTGGTGTGCAGGTGGGGTGCAGGTGGGGTGCAGGTGGTGTGCAGGTGGTGTGCAGGTGGGGTGCAGGTGGGGTGCAGGTGGGGTGCAGGTGGTGTGCAGGTGGGGTGCAGGTGGGGTGCAGGTGGGGTGCAGCTGGGGTGCAGGCGGTGTTCAGGCGGTGTTCAGGTGGGGTGCAGGTGGTGTGCAGGTGAAGCTGGAAGAGTAAACAGACCAACAGGCTGCGTGTAGGAAATCAGCTGACTGAATGCATGGAGGTGATTACTGTGCATTAACTTATTGATCAGCTGACATACGTTGGGTTGTGAACTGAGCTGGATTCCACGGCCTGCTTGAACTACAGTTTTGGTGATCCAGCAATTGAAACTCAAAAAGGCAATTAAGCATGTTAATTACTGTCCTACGTCCTCATCAATATCTGCTCCACCTCCACCTCCAGGGAAGCTCCATCAGGTCCCTGCAATTTCCATATTGGAAATATTTTGCAGGGAATTTAGTAAATATGAATTCATACAAAATCCTGGAGAAAGGTTTGTTTCTCCCCTGAGACAGTGTCAACATGCTGCCTCCATCTCTCTCTGCAGTTGCAGCCTCTGAATCCTTCTTCCTATGTTCTATCTAACTAATCCTCAGGTTCATTATTTATTCCACTCTATCTTACATACTTAAACCCCCTAAGAGCCCCCTCAGCTGTCCGTACCACCGAGCTGCACTGGCTCTACATTACCTGGGTTTGGTATTTGATGTGCACATACTGCCACTGCTGCCAGAACAACAGGGATGTCTCAGCCCTCCTCGCACTGTAATTAGTATTTTATTTAACTTCCATTTGAAGCCTCGATCTGCCGTCACCATGGCGATCTTTCCTCCAACAATTCCATTCCATTAGTTTCCAAACTGTTCAGGTTGACAACCTGTGAAATGGCAATTCTGCTCGTCATTAACTCTTAATTATATTTCAGCTCACAAACAGCAATCTGTTCCTACCTGTCAGGAAATGAGCCCGAGGTGTGTTAGTTGGTTGGAGATGGAGTTCGGTGATGAGATGTGAAAGAAGAGCGGTTCAACACCGATGCATCAAGTCATGTGAACAGGATCATGAACCTCCACCTGCAGATGGTTGGTCCAACACTGACAGTTGAGTTGTTACTCAACTATCACACCTTCATCCTTATAACTAACTGCTTCCTGTCCGTCACTGTGTAGCTTCCTCTCAACAATGTCGTAACATGGCGTAAACATCTGACACTGTCAGCGGCATCAACCAGTACTTTAGGGGACCTATAGTACACTGACATGAACAAGCACCCTGTCCTGCAGCTGACACTCTGTAATGGACTAATATATATCGAGGGAAGAACTGATCCACGTGGATACCGTCCATAGACACATGGACATGTAGAGCAACCACTGCTGTGAAGCAGCTGGTGACGGAGCTGCTGATGGATGGAGCCTCCACGGCTGCATCGCCCTTCATGGCATGTCTGACTCTTCACTGCCTACATGGGCTCCGAGTGTCGATGGTGAATATGCACAAATGTCCTCTGCATGTCCTTTGACACACATGAACTGGTAATGTTGGGAAATGAACTGACAACGTGAGTTTACCTCAGCCAGCTTCGGACTGCAGCCGTGTTCATCAAGGGTCCTAAATCCTGACGCTCAGCTCAAATACAACCAGTGAAGGAATTCTTCATCTCATCATTTAACCCTCCGGCCCGGTTCAGGTGGAAGAGAGGGACAATTGAAATGAAATGAAATACACAGTTTAAATTAACTCAAATGTAAACTCATCGTTAAAGCAGATTCTACTAATTAACTGTCACATTGAGCTGTTCAAATCATGTTAAAGGACTGGATGTTGATCCTGTTGGCAGCCTGCTGTCTGCTCTGTCTGATTCACAGCAGGGAACGTTCACAGTGAAGACTGAGGAAGACAAGATCAAATGTTTGTGGAAGAACTTGAAACAAGTTCAGAAAATTACTCAACAACAAATGTCCAACTTGCAATTAATCATTAGTAGTTTTCCAAACATGGTCCAATGACTTACAAGAGTTCAGACACTAATTGTTTGGCAACGAAGACAAAGGACTCATGAAACAACTGAGAAACTACGGATGTAATCAGTAGGAGGCTGGTGGAGACAAACAGTCAGGGGACAACAGCCGAGCCCAGAGGGAGCCGGGACGGATCCAACCGGGGCTGGACCTCAAAGAACCAGAACACATGTCAACATCTTACTGAACTACAAACACACAAATACACAAGTCGGTGAGCACTAACAAGGATCACTGGTTCAGGATCATCACAGAACACCCGGCTTAGCTTTCTACGACATTGGGAACTAAACATGGTTCATGTTGGCTCATTCCAAAACTGTATCAACAAGTAGAAGCTCCTCAAAGCTTCACAGAGCTGCTGGAG
>CAAKHC010016669.1:20269-33138 GCA_901007825.1 Macroramphosus scolopax | reverse complement strand
TCGTGGTATTTTCTTGTGTTTAATTAGCAGGGAACTATCCTGTTGTTAGCTAGCAGGCTAGCTGCCGTTTGATTAGCTTCTCTTCTCGCTCGGCACCTGTTGGGACGTGTTTAGTGGGGAAGCTGCCTTGTTAAAGTCAGTAGCGCCACCTAGTGTCAAAACTAAGAAATACAATACAGTCAAGCGCAAGTTTCATGTGCGGGTCATATTCCATTATATTTTTAGAATTTGCCACGGGCCAATTAAATATGGACTGCGGGCTGCAGATGACCCGCGGGCCGTAGTTTGGACACCCCTGATCTAGAATGATATTGTGCAGAAAACAAGACGACAACGTGGCAACTCTTTACATTTTTAACATCCTCAGAATCGGTGAACTGCTGTTCTATCCGAAGTCCCCTGACAGTATTAATAATAAATGTGCAGATTTACAGAGTTAAACAAAAAAATATATTCAATTATTAAAATATATTTAATTATTTAAATGAATTCAATTTAAAATATAACAGGAGGCGGTTGTACGTGATCTTACACAAACGCTTTGATTTACTGCATGCAACTTTAGTGGGGTGTGTTGTGCTATTTAATACTTCCTAAAGGTTTAAAATGAAAGCACCGGTTTCTAGAAGTACTGCCGTCTCTCCAGCTCCAGTCTAACGCTGCTGTTAATACATTATACATGACTGTAAAAGGATGAAACCACCAGTGTGAGCTCATTATGGAGCGAGACAGAACTGTTGGCTGCTAAAATTAAAGTAACTGCTGGAATCTTCTTTCTTTACTGCTTATCAACAACCAAAACAACCCCTGAGGGGGAAGCTATGTTTTTAGTGAACTGTAACTTGAGTCAATTTTAGAACCAATGGTTTAGAAAAGGGGCCTTGAAGGTTGCTGCTGTGTGAGCCGCTCCCATACTCTCAGCAGATCATCAGGCCGTGATGCAAATTTAAAACGCAATCACTGTGCATGCAGCCAGCACCAGGAGCATGTTGATCGATGTTAATGGTCCTTGTAACACTGAGGTTATGGCGCACGCGGTGCAGCCAGGGCCAGCTTGATGATGATAATACCATAATAATGGTGAGGTTACACTGAGAGATTGCTTCTGCTGCAGCTGCTGAGCATGTGGGCAGTGGTGGATCCTCATCAGCAGGTGTTTACGATGCCTAGAAGGCGCAGGTGGCTCCGGCTCCTACTCATCGCCTGTCGCAGGCCGTTACATGGTTGATTTTCTAGAGTCCGCACGGGCCTATAAATCTCCCTTTTTATGTTTCCTCTAATCCGCTGCAGATCTGTATCCCACCGCTGATTGATGAGTGACAGCCGCTCCCCATGGTGCTCCGGCAGGGGGGACCTTGACAAGAGAATCTGACTGGCTTTTTGTCCCTTCCATAATTAGAGAGTACATCCAATTCACCCTGTTCATTACCCTTGGGCCCGGTGACAAACGATGAGGAGGCTCCATTTAATGCAGGCTCACTGCCTGTCCCGTTCAGGGTGAAGGAGCAACACTGCGTAGAGAGGCTGGAGACGACGGAGGCCTTCGTTCAATTATCACACATCACAAAATGCAAGCACCGAAGCAGGAGGTACTTTTTTATGGCACATTCGGCTCAAACTTAATCTCTGTCTCACAGGGAGGATTTAAAGGACCATACCGATGTTTCTAGGATGTTTACGCGTGTTTACTCTCAAACCAGATAGAGATGATAACAGGATTCAGACCTTGTGGACAGTTTGGAAGAAAACGGTAATGACGAAGTTTAGTTTAATAACTCCCTTCAGGGCAACTTTTGGTTTAATTTATTTCTGCACACTTTTTTCATTAGTGGGGTCTTGAGAATTGCTTGAGATTCGTCCAATTGTCTGTCAGGTAAGACAAGGATCGTCTCTGTGACCGAATTCTTCACCGAACCAGGGAAAATCGCTTGTGTTTGAAGCTGCGACAGCTGATTAAAGTTTGCCTCAGGTGTCATGTGACTCCTGCTTGATGACTTTGACCCCCTTTAAAACATTTCAGTTCATATCATCTCCACAAATTCTGTTCTCAAGCTAGAAAATTTACTTTAATTGTCCAACAGTTTTTTCCCAGAATCCAAAGCGACACCTTTAATTTGCATGTTCTCTCCAAATCAAACATATTCTAATTCTAATCATCCTCACTGTTGAGAACCAGCCAAAATCTTTGGTGTTTTTGCTTCATGAAGTAGTTTAATTCTGCACAACATGAATTTACAGTTATAAAGCTAAACATGCAGAAACATCCAGCAGCAGTCCAACCAGCAACCACCAGAAGTGAAACTGGAATATACAGTTAGAAACTGACCTCTTTCATTGCTGCAGGAACAAGCCGGCTCTTATTATGATAAACACATTGTTAACACAATAATAACGGCTGACAGGTCATCAGGGGGGGAAATGAGTGGATTGCATTACCAGATGGGACAATAAATGAAGCCCGTTCGGGTCGGATGGCGCGTAAACTCCCATTTTCTAGGACGGGATTCAATTAAATAATGTCAATCATGGGAACAATTGTCATGAAAATAATTGGAAGGCCGAACGCTATTTAATCCTGCACCTTCACAGTAAATAACCGTCGTTATAGTACAATCTGTCCACTTGGTGTGTGTGTGTGCTGTTTGCTCGTTATATGTGTTGACTGTCAACGCTTCAAGAAAAAGGGGAGACGGTGTCCTTTGCTCTGAGCCGGCCTTTAATTAAAATGTTCTCTCAGGCATGATGGACGAGGGAATCTTGTTTCAGGGGTGACTGGACCATGGGGACAGTGGGAGACTGTGAAGGTCTCACTGGCTTTGTTGTGAGTCTCTGCTGGAGGCAACGCAAGCAGACGCAGTGTGACTTCACCAACCGGGACAGAAGCTCCGCAGTGATGCCTCAGCGTCCGCGACCGTTCATGCATCCAGCACACGCAGATGATTTATGGTTCTCTGTATCAGCAGCTTCCCACCTGGACACAATAAAAATTCTATAACTGACTAACTCTTGGTGCTTTATGCTAGCAGCAGCTAATGTAGCCTGCAACCACTCGGCTAACGCAGAGATGAGAAGCAGCTTGTTTCCTTTTAACACCCCAAACCTCATAATATTGTCATCGGCAAGATCATTCAGCTCCAACTGACTCAGACTGGTGATGACACTTGTGCCCCCTTTAAAAAAAGGAAACATCTTTATACTTAAGTAAAACTGGAGTTCCACAAGGGTCCGTTCTGGGTCCACTTTAGTTTACCAGATTCCTCTCATGGAGGTTTAAACAGACGAAGCTCTTCTATCTGCCGTATGATAGATAATGAATCAATCCTTCATGAGGATGATGATGTTCAGGAAGAAAACACTGCTTGGTTAACTGATCCACATTCCTCCCATACAAACCCTCCTCCGCAGACCTTCTCGTCTTCTTTTGTGCTCTGGAATATATTCTGGTGCGTCGTGCTGTTTGAGCAGCTTCATCCGGTGTTATAAACGCTCATTGATTCTGCCTTCATTGCTTATTGCAGCCAAAGCACACAATTACTTTTAACTCAGTTCAGCTGAGAAACTGCATTCTTCCCCTCCTGCTACATTACATCGAATGTTTCTGTGCACGCTGCCATAAAGTTGTCCATCCCTCATCCCAACTAATAGAAATTCACATTTGGTGTACTTAAGTGCCTCCGTTAAAGTGCCACTCCAGTGTCCCATTGTCGGCCCCCGTCATTTGAATTTTTATGGAAAGGCATGCCGGAATCCAAAGAAAAGTTCCCTCTGATGGTTGATGATAGGGAGGAAGATTACAGCTTGTGTCCAAGGTAATTTCAACACCGAGTGACATCCCCTCCACCCTAATTTTCCGTTAACGTGGTGACTTGGTGTTCAATCCAAGAGACTGGAGGCCAGACTCTTGTAAATGAAGCCTGGAGACTGGAGGCCAGACTCTTGTAAATGAAGCCGTCCCTTCTCCTGTTTCTAATCCCGTTCCCTGTTGTAACGGACTGCCGTGCAGGCCAGGAGTCTGTCTCCCGCTCTGGCTGACAAATGGCTTGGCTGAATGAGTAATGGCTAATTAACTTCCTGAATGCGATTGTTTATCTGGCTTTATGATCTGACCATGTGCCAGTTTGTCTGGCTGCCTGCACGCGTGTCTCTGAGTCTGTCTGCAGGCAGACATGGCCTCTCCTGACGTTCATAAAGAAGAAGAAAAAAACACACACCAGATGCTCCTGCTGCATTCTGTGTGCTTCAGTGCTGGCGGTGTGCCACTGCTGCTGCTCCACTAGGCTAATGTAAATGCACTGTCTCATCATCCAGGCCCGCGGGGAGGCACGCTCGTTTGTCCCTACATGCTCGCCCTCGTAGAGGGGAGCAAGTGCACCAGATGCAGGGTAAGATTTCCTGGGTGATGAGGGAAGCTATCAGAGGTCGGCAGTGAGGGACTGCCAACCAGGGACAGAAGTTATGTTGCGTAAGAGTACGAAAACCTAAATAGCCTGTTGTTTATCAAAGTCTGCTGCTCCACGTCTGCCGCCTGTGTACACACTTTGGAGGATGTCGACGCCGTGCTGCAGTTTTCCGCCCAGCTTCGGGGGGTAAAGTGCTGCTGCAGGTGTTATAGAAATATTTCCAGCACAGTCGGATTCCATCAAACTGTCAATGGATTTTCCAAATTTCACCGAGCGCAGGCGGTGATGTCTTCCGCTGCTTGACACGACTGCAAATGCGCTGTGATATATCTCCTCTCACAAGAAATCATACGCGGCGCTCAGATGGCTGGTGGCAGCTTCCATATCTGATTTCAGATTGGCGGGAACTGGCAGGAGACTGATGATTAGCGGGCGGGATGTGAAGTGGGAAGTGCAGCAGAGGAAAGTTTCAGCTCTTTTATTTTGACTGCATGTCGTCTTCAGTGCGCAGCGATCTTTGAGTTTCTTGACATATTTATTACGCCTTTATAAACTAGATTTGGGGGATGTTTGTCTGGCTTCTGGTTGTTTATGTACTTTTGGATTTAATATCAGGAAGTAGCCGGATAAGTTGATCAGCCAGAAGTCGGAAGTGCACACACTGTTTTTACATGTGTGTCTGCTGATGCTCATTGGAGACCAAAGACGGCTCAAAGGAGGATGAATATCGGTCCTGCAGGTTTTCTGGTGGCCAGAAACGTAATTAAAATGAATGCTAATGTCTCTCAATGTCAGCTGGATGTGTTTCAAGGCGATGTTATTGTGTTAAAGCTGTCAGATGTCAGCGCTGCATCTTGTTTTTCCTCTCCCTCCCTCCCAGGAAGATCAATGAATGCAAATATATACAAAAAATAAGCAGCAGTTTCTGTCATAGTTTGATGGTGATGTATGTTCTGCAGGAGGATTATTATCATCACGGGATTAAAGGTGTAAGAAGTGTAAAGTCAAGCTGCTCTCTTTAGCTTTACAGAAAGTTTGCTATTGTAATCTTTAACATTGGATTATAGACGGTCAGATTCTGTGTATTTAATCTTACCTACACCTGGAGATTAACTCCCGTTTGGATGACTCATTTCTGTTCTGAAATATCACGCAGCTCAAATACAAAGTATCATAAAGACAGCTGAGATTGTACTTAAGTGCAGGGTTCACGCCCACTACATTTACGAGAGCTGCTAATTGGCAATTAGCAGAAGTCTGAGTCACAGTGTCACCGTGTGAATGTGAAACAGGCTGTTGAAAGAGAAACTCTCCAGGAAACGTTCCCAGTCACTGAGCGCTCCCCTTGATCTGCACGCACCTTGAAGGCGGCTGACACCGAGCAGCGGGAGAGTTTGACAGATCACTCCTGTCTGCCGTCACAGACGCCACGACATCATCGGCGTGAAGCTGCAAGAACACACAGAAAACGGATCCGGGAAATAGCAGCGGCTAAAATATTAGGAGGAATATAAATAGGCATCAGAGAGGCGGATTGATTGTGATGAGTGAAGGAGGCTTTCCAGAGATTAGATCTTTTAAAAGCAATTCAATTACCTCCAGGCTCACAGGAAACGTGGGCCGCTGTAAACTTTGATTACATCAAGGTTGATGAAAGGTGATGGCTGTAAACAGGCACATTAAACAGTCATATTAGTTAAATTCTGCTCTTATAATCATGCAGCACTCATTTCTACATCTGTTTTTATTGTAGAATATTTAAAAAGGAACTAAAAAGACCATATTGACGGGGCAGAGATTTATTTTGTGAGCGTCAAGGCTGCAATTAGTCACAGCTGAATGTTTTTGTTTTGCTTCAGATAATCTGAGAATTGTTGACATTTAGAGACGGCCCATAAACTTCATCCTCCCGACGCTCCTGATTCCTGACAGGCTCAAAGACAGTGAAGCTGCGAGGACGCCGGAGGAGGTGGGTGTAATCAATATAAACATGAGGCAATTAGTGTAGCGCTCATATTTCTTTCGGGAGGCGGGAGTAAAATGTGACGATCAAAGTGATGTCTGCTCCATGCGAGTCGTTACCGAGGCGGCGGCGTAACTACAGGGATGTGTGGTTAAAGAGCCTTTAAGAAACGTGCATGGAATATATCATACACATGTTTCATGCATCCCACACTGGTATAGATAATTTAATAAGTTAACAGATGGGGAAAGAAAAGTAGGACTTGCTGCTCAACCACTTGTGAACTCACTTATTCATTTCTGCCCCCAAACTGAGAATTGACACATATTCTGGACTGGCTGGCCACTTCGGAGGCAGCGAGATTCACTGATCGCCAGAATCTGGCAGCAAACACAAGTAGAAGGGGGCCAAGTGGACGAGGCAGGAATCCAATACGGGTGATGTCATTTTGTCCTCATGAAACATGCAAACGGGTGGAAGACGGGATAAAAACACCCGGTCGAGGCAGAAGGCCGCCCACCCTGAGCGCTCGCTAGCTCACGGAAATAACTAAATAACTAGCTAAACTGAAATAACTTTATATATAAATGTCATTGAATGAAACAACCATTGAGCCATCAGGAGGGTGAAATACTCGGATGTTTTTTTGGACTTGAGGTATCCGACAAACACACCTGACTAACCGGCTGCGTCTGTCAGCAAACAACAAAACGGTCATTAGTTCAATAAATCCATAGACGGTTTACGTAGCAGAGAGAAGGCGACTTGAAACGACAGAAAACGGGATAATCAGACTCAATCATTAGTTAGAAAAAGTTTGGATTCGGGTCACAAAAGTGATGCAAGTGTTGAGCAACATCTGACGGCTGGAAGATAATCTGAAACTTTACATTAATAAAATCTGCCTCGACTCGTCGGGTTACGTGTGTTTGCACCCGACCACTATCACTTCCTAAATTAAATATATAGTTTAATACAGTCTTGTTCTTGGTGATTTATGGTCATAATCATATTTAGATACAAGAAAACCTTCCTAGTCTGCCTCCTCTGAGCTTCCTGCTAGCAAATGGCAGCATGGTAACCTGGTGACGACCGTTACAGCATCACCAACATTCAGCCTCATTAAACAAACGAGATCCGCTGCAGTAATTAGTGAGCCGTCACAATAACTGCTGTGTGTTTTGCCGTCTGGCTGCTGCGCCGTTCTTTATGATATCGACCTTTTGTTCTACTTCTGAGGAAGAAATCATACGCACTTCTCAGAATATCCACTGTTCCTTTACACGGGAGGAGAGCGTGCAGGGTTCAGCGGCTGCCGACGGACGTCAGAGATGTTCCAGCCCCTCTAATATATGCGACTCACATCTGCTACATCCCAAACACAAATATTAAACAAGAGCAGAACTAGATGCTAATTGTCAGCTTCATGATGCTCTGTGTGCATCAGCAGACATCAATCAATCTGCAAATTAGATTATGTTTTTCCTGAAATCGCATCGTGCATCTGTTTGTTTCCTTTGCACACATCGCTGTGCAGAAGGCGGCGGTGCACATCAGCGGCACACTTGAACATCGAGTGTTTTAAAGCACAAAACGAGATGTTTGAAGGTGAGTGTACAGAAAACAAGTGTTTTTTCTATTCAGTTTCTTAAACTCTTGTACTTGTGTATGAGCACCGTGCGGGTACCTGAGCTAAGACAATGCTACATATGGTGGCACCATCTGTCCCTGGACAACGTCCTCCTGCAAACATGTTCCAGAGGTCAAACACTGAGCGAGAACAAACATGCCGGCTGAATGAAAAGACGTCAGTCGTCTGGTTGACCTTGCTGGTTACATTGTGTAACAGAAAGCACTAACGTGTGCCGGCTGCCAGAAACAAAAACAAGGCAGGGAAATGAAAAACAAAAGGAAATCAAGTAAATACTGTCCAGGCTGGAATTTAATTGAGGTTAACACAGTCAAGGTAGCTGCAGCGAGGATGGAGGACGGCTTTTGTCTCTTTGGGGACACTGAATTTAGTTTCTTTCATTCGGCTGGTTGTTGTGAGCTTCTGCAAATTACATCACGGCCATTACTGAGGACTGCGAGTTCATCGAGGGATGGAGGGGCTGCGGAGACGCTCACAGCTGTTTGGTTATTAGTTAATACATCAGCCGAGTCATCCGACTGTCTGAGGCGTTCGTAAGGAAGACCGACGAGCCTCCTGGTTCCATGTGGTCAGCTCAGCTGCGTGGACACTTTGGTTTATCGTTCAATAAAGTAGAACCGAGCAGATCTTTGTGCTTCAGCTGATGTAGACGAACCCGCCCGGCGCCGCCGGAGATGTCGTGTTGACGCTGGTCATCTGAGCCAGATAAATAATCAAACTGCCAAGTAATTAAACCGAAGCCGAAGGGGAAAGAAACAAGATCACAATTCTGTGCTGTGGAACACTTTCAAAAGATACCAACAAAATAAAAGGAAAGCCTCGGCTTCCTCCTGGGAAGTGCATGACAGCTGGAGATTATTATTTAATGGAATGTTCAATGAGCAAGAAACTACACGATTTTTATATGAACTCTGTCAAAACACATCTTCAGTTGGTGCCGAGACGCTCCATCACGTCAGGATTTAAAGGTGCTCTGTGTAAGTGTTCTCTCATCACACCACTGTGTACCTGAGGGGGGCGATAGTGAGCAGCAGAACTCATCTGAACTCATGTTGGACTCTTGTATCAGCAGATCTCAATCCTAGTGAGGACTGGAACATAAACACAGCACCCACTTCTGATGTCAGACTCAGCCTTACTCCCACTCGTGATGAGACCCTGAGATTATAAAGGTGTAACGTTACTGACAGTGTGGGTGACATGCAACCTTCAACCAGAGGGGGCAGCAAAACACATGCGTGATGCTTTTTATTTACAGCAGAAACAGAGAGTGTAGATGATGTGTACGTAGTATTTCACCAGCAATCGTTACACATTCGATTACAATTTAAATGTCTAGAGATTTAAAAAAGAACATCATGTGAAGGTCAACGTTTTTTCTCGGATCTCTCTCCTCCTGTTTCCAGAAGACTTCTACTCTTCACACCTCCTTTACCTCGTCTACACTCAATAAGGTTTCTATAAGTGGATGCTGCTATCGAAGGAATAAACATAATGTGGAGAGATAGGGCGTCTCGGGGGGGCAGGGGGGGGGGGCACCGCAGCAGCAACACCGCTGTCGGTGTCCACAACACACACGAGCAAAGTGGCACACGCACACACACACTCACAGGGAGGCATTAGCAGATAAGAGAACACACAAGTACAGCTGGAGGTCGGTGTCATCGGATGGGGAGGTTGTGACTATAAGATGCTATTCTGTTGCATTATGGGAAATATTGTATCTTGACCCGTGCATGTGATGAAGAGTCCCAACATCTCAGCTGCTCTCTGAACATTAAACTGCTGGTGAGCCACTTTAATTCTCTATCTTGATACTTTATTCAGTGCTGTGGAATAGCGAAGGAACGCTGGCATTACTATTAAAGAGCTCCATGTTACTTTATGCAAAGGTTAGATACAAACCAGCGTCTCATCCGAACTCTCTGGAACCGTCTGAACTCGGCACCCGGCTGCCTCTTCACTAATATTTCAGGACTCCCCGGAGACACGAGGGTTCATCTGCAGCTCCGTTTATATCACAGGAACACGTCTCAGCAACATTCTGACGCTGTCGATTCAAAAAGAAACGTTAGAACGATCGCAGGGTTTTAAAATGTCTTTAATTCAAAAAACAAACAAGAGAAGACACAGAAGACAGAAACCACGTCGGTAGAAAATAAGAACACACACGATACATCTGTTAGCTAATATTGAGATGACAGTAATACAGGTAGAATGTACATTATGGATCCCTCTGCAGTGATCCGGGCAGAGTTCTGTCAGCTGTGTTTCCTCCCGGTTACGTTACATTCGGTGTGAGTCAACGTGACCGATCTCACAAGGACACTTTGACCTGGAAAGTCGGAGAGGAAAAAGTGCTTCACAAGACGAAACAAAAACAAGGATCTTGTTGATAGAATAAAAGCACTTGGGGTCATTTTGAGAGAAAATGGCAACAAGTACAAGAGGGCGGAAACGAGAGATGCTACAGATTAATTAGAACTGAAGAGATTTGTTTTGCAGCAGGAAATCGAGCCCAACATGATGAGAGCGTTGAAAACGGTCCCGCAGACCTGCAGACCTCCGGTCCCGCAGACCTCCGGTCCCGCAGACCTCCGGTCCCGCAGACCTCCGGTCCCGCAGACCTCCGGTCCCAGACGGTGGTTTTAAAGGGGAAACTTCCTTTATGATGCTTCGTAGCTTTGTATGATCCAACTGGAGACACTCCTGCTGCTGAGCCGTCCGTCCTTCTGCAGACAAAACTTCTTTAGCCAGTTTCTGTTCATGTCCTGACATCAGGTCAATCACAGAACATGAAGTATTACAATCTAGAAATCTCCTGTAAAGTGTGTTCATGGCTCCCGGGTGCATCACACCGTCGTCCTGGGACGACACCCCCCCTTCCTGTGAGCCGTAGATGATCTATGTGTACCCACAAGGAGGGCGTGTCCTCATAAAACCCACCGTATTAATACATTAGCGGGTGTTCGTCCTGTGTGTGAGAACAATGGAGTGTCTGGTGATCAGGAAATAAATCAGTGTGCAGCCTGAAGCAGCAGGAACTGTTGGCAACATGCGACCGGCAGCAGAACAGAGACAAAAGAGAGAGGCTGCACACGAGCCACTGCATCAGCACAGCACATTATTTAAAACAGAGGGGGGGGCGGGGGGTGTAACAGAACACGCTGTTGTTGGCTACATCGAACGACCTCGTCCTCGCTGCTCCGCTCCACCGACATCAGTGACAACTGAGGTAAAAAACACTCAACACGTAAACCACCAAAAAGATATAAAACTGTTTGAATGATGCACCGTGACACGCGTGCAGCCGGAGACGAGTCCAGTTCACGTCGCCTTGGCGGGACCTGCTGGTCCTCTGGTGGTTTCATACTGTACAGGAGAGGTAAACCGATCGGTGGAGAGCTGCCAGACGACCGACAATCACAGGCGCAGTGGGAATGTAGAAAAGATGGACATCAATCGTGTGACGTGCACGACGAGAAACAAGGTCTGTCCGTCGTCTCTGCAGGTGATCTGACCAGGAAGTGATGGTTGGAGCCCTCATGGATCATGTGGGCAAGGCGTCGCTGGGCTGGACGCCGTCGGAGCTCGTCGTCCCAGAGGAGCGTCGTCAGGTGACCCTGCATGTTTTAGATCTGCTGAGACTCACCGGGACGAATTTAAATCAGGTGATTTTTACATTTTGCTGATGCTCCCGTCACCCCGGGGTTAAC
Source organism: Macroramphosus scolopax (assembly GCA_901007825.1). Classification (NCBI taxonomy): domain Eukaryota; kingdom Metazoa; phylum Chordata; class Actinopteri; order Syngnathiformes; family Centriscidae; genus Macroramphosus; species Macroramphosus scolopax. The sequence continues at coordinate 21,408 of CAAKHC010016669.1, read as the reverse complement.
TTACAGCCAACGACAAGGTGGCGACAGGATGGACAATTATCGAGCGTGGAGTTGTCAGAGAGTCTCTGACAACCGGGCGTGACTCGCTTCCAGAGGAACCTGATGAAGAAGCAGTCAAACACTTAGCAGCCCAGTCAGCTTGATTTTAGTCCTTTTGAAAAGGTTTTGGTTAATACTGCACTTAATCTGCCTTCATAAATCCAGCTTAAAGTCATTTTACTAGCATTCTGCAGAGCTTCATCACATGGTCTTCATCAGGAGTTAACATATAGAAGCTGAGCAGCTCTGATTCCAGGTGAGTTCACGACCTCAAGAACCGAGCAGTTGGATAAAATAAATGAAGTTACATTTGCCGTATTGTAAGTAATAACGTTTGTTTCACGGCCTCCAACCAGCGGACACGTTCCAATCGTTATGCAGTGAATGTGGTCGTATCTGCTAAACCAGATCTGATTATCGATGTTCAAAGAACCCGACGTGCCCTGTTGGTTTGAACGGATGCTGCTGAGTGGACTCGCAGGGCTGCGAGGTGAAGCAGCAGCGAGTGAAAGAGAACATCTGCTCCCATATTGAGATGATTTAAGATCATTGAATCCAGACGTTCGGATCGCTCGTTCATCTGTTGCTCCGAGGAACATCTGAAAGGTTTTTATAGTGCGGATGGAAGTTGTTTCAGCCTTCAGACCGATCAGCAGATTCTTCACACGGGGGCTGCAAACCTCTGTAAGAACGGTGAAGATCAATGAGGTTCCGTTAATATTAGATATGATATAATATAAGATGTTGAGGTTGCAAATGGTCAAAGACGACATATCCAGCTGTGCAGCAGCCTGATGTTAGCTCCAGAAAAAGCTCCTGTACGGACGTTAATGCTCCAATCTGAACCTAGAAAAGCACCGAGTCAGCAAATCAATGCTTAAAGGAAACAGCCTGAACCGTGTGGGGGGGGGGGTGAGACTGCAGTATATTACAGATGTCAGGGACACTGTGCAGGAAGTCTCAATAGTTTGAAGTCTTTGAATCGTCCAGGTCGTCCCGGCTGCATCCAACCGACACACCTCACAGGTTCGTCTTCACTGTCCTGGAACAGACGCGTTCAAATGAAATGGACCGAACCCGGAGACGTGCAGCACGCTGTG
>CAAKHC010016668.1:0-11473 GCA_901007825.1 Macroramphosus scolopax | reverse complement strand
CTCGGATCTCAGCTTCACTTCAGTTGGAGTAAAGATCATGTTGGTTGTCGCCACCTGGTAATGTTGGTTTCATTCTGTTACGCAGGGAATCACAAGCAAAAACATGCAGTTGCACGAGACCAGATCAGCTGATCGTCTGCAGACACCGAACCAGTCACACCTCAGACCAGCTGACGAATGGAGACAACACGATGACCCATTTAGACGAGAGGCCGGCGCAGCGGTCGGTTAATGTTCCCACCGCCGCCTGCACACCGCTTGCAGGAATCAGGGATCCTTCCAGTCAAAGCTGCTGGAGCTGTGAGAGGAAGAAGAGGAGGAAGAGGAGCCTGGAAACTAGTAAACACGGATGAATCAAAAAACCTTGAAACAAGGCCGACATCCTGCTGCAGTTCTGGGTTGTTGTTTGAAAATTTATCACACTCCATCTCTCCTCCAGAAACAAAGACTTCCCTTTCATGCAGGCCAACGGGTCAGACACACACACACACACACACACACACACACCTCCGACAAGAGCTATTGTTCCACGATTCACAGCCATACAAATCACCACAATCACCTCTCTGCATTGTTTCCCCGACAGAGACGGAGCTGGAATGGACTCAAAGTTTACTCATCAACAGTTTATCTGTAGATTAAACACTCAACACCACCAGACAACAGACGAAGATACACAAACATCTCCAGACCGCAGAGGAGCAGCAGCCAGCGAGACAATAGGCGGTGACACAGAAACAGTCAGGGAGGCAGACGTCGGTCGGTGCAGCTCGATGACGGATGAAGAGTGAGAGAGCGACTGCTTTGTTAGCGAGACGGGGAATAAAGTGGTAATTACCTCACTGTGGGTTTGTTGATTATAGTTCAGCCAGGTTCTCCGTGTTAATCATTTACCAGGGGAAGACGGAGATTAGCACAAAGACAGACACACACAGTGGAGTAGATTCATCTGCATGCACACGCACACCCGGCGGAGGAGGAGGACCAGACCGGGCAGGCCGACTGCCGGCCGGATGAAGAAGAAACCTGAAAACAAATCAGTCTGGAAGTGCAATCATCTCGCCTGTCAAGACACAATTACAAATGCTGCTTTCACTTTACTGTACATCGCATGCTCGTCTGCGTGCGGCGGCCCGGCGGCGTGAAGGAGCAGAATCCTGATTTACTTTGGTATTTAAACTGGATCATTCATGAGTGCACACGGAGGGAAATGATGCATGAACCCATCGGAGATTACACGGACAACTTAGGACAGGCTGCTTTCAATGAGGACACACAACACCAACACAAATATTCATCTCCTCACGCACCATTTGAACGAGCTGGACAGAGTTCGCTTTCAGCCTTTTGTAGGAGGAGGGAAGAGGGAGCGTCACAGACGGGAGGAAGAGGAGTTCAGAGGTGTCTGGACTGGTCTTGTGTTGCTCTAAATGTTTCAGCTCGCTCGGTGAGTTCACCGAGAGGATACGAGCCACAACACCGGCGCCGGTAGCTCACACACACCGACCATCCCACACTGCATACAAACACACACACGGGCGTCGTGGGAAAGGAAGCGGTGTGAAGTCTGAGCTGGATCAAGAGGAACTGTTGCAACCAGTTTGCCGTAGCAGAGGTGTAAGCTGAGAACAAGTGTAAGTCAGAGGACGGAGGCCCGGGTGAGCTGATTAAAGTTCAGGAACGGGTGATGTTTATCTTCGGTGCAGATGTCTGAGCAGACCGTGTATTTATAGTTAAAGACCCTTTTCATTCCATCACTTGCAAGAAAAGGTCATGCAGGTTTCGGAGCGAACCAGAAGCAGTCAGACCTCCCGACAGATCCTGAGCGAGTGTACGAGGATGAAGGTCGACGAGGAGGAAGCAGACCAACGTGTTTTTAAAGCACAAGAGGGGCTGAAAACACCAATAAACTGTGTGTGAGCTGGCCGGCCGGGGGAGAGCTGAAGTATCCCGTCAGCACTAAGAACACACACTCGGGTTCGCAGCGCGCTGGTTGTAATATTTCACCAACCTTTAACTGCTCCAGGAAGTAAAGAAATAATTCCTCTTCTAATAGAGAACTATCGCTCTGAGAGGAACGGAGTTATAAAACCGACAAGGCTCGTAAACCGTGTTCATAAAATCATAAAAGAGGGCGACGGAGCCACTTGAGCCCCGCGATGAAGGACGCCAGCGGACCTGCCTCCACCCGGCTCCACCCGGCACCCCCACTCCGTCTATCACCTCCATTTCACAGCTCCGTCCTTCCACCCGGCCGTGTTAATGTGGGCCGGTTTCATTGCGCCTCTGTTACAGCCGTATTAGCCAGCGGAGGAAGAGGAGCGACGTGGCCCCTCGTGTCTCCACTTCACTGCCCCGGCTTCATTAAAACCATAAATCTGGTGGCTGAAGGAAAGCTGACGGTCGAGGACTGTCTGCTGTCAGCTGATCACCAGTTCCAGTCATGTTATACGAGCCGAGGCGTTAACGTCATTCTGAGACTGCTGCCGTCCGCTCGATGAAGGAGGAGGAGGCGTGATCGACACAGCAACAATACAAAGGAGAACCGATCAGTGGAGCATGTGTCTGTCTGCAAAACAATACAGCTCCACCAAAGGGAGTCAATGTTTCCCTCCGTGGCTCCGCCCCCCATTAAAGGTCATTAAGATCAGCCAGGTACTTCTTTCATTCTGCTTGCAGACGGACAAATTAACAGATGAAACCTTAATAGCAGAAGTGAATATATGGGACAGATGTATGTGATATTAAACACATCTGACCTCAGGACACCTTCACCTTCATCTTCATCTATTGTTGATATCAGATACATGACGGCTGCACAACAAGATCCACGTCTCTGTTCAACACTGAAGTACAGAGCTACACGTCAATCTGTGAGCGTCCTCCCTTCCATTAGCATTGAGTGCAGTCCTGGAACCTGCAGTGGACCTTCCTCAGCCATCCTCCTCCTCCTCCTCCTCCTCCTCCTCCTCCTCCCTTGCAAGGCGACAGGCCTCAGGACAACTCGGCTGGCAGCTAATAGAAAATATGATATGGGAAAATGACTGAAGCTCAACTAATCACAGCGCCAATATCCATCACAGGGCAGGAGGGAGTCGTGTAGATAAAGATGGTGAAGGAGGAGGAGGAGAGGAGAGGGGAGGAGAGGAGAGGAGAGGAGAGGAGAGGAGAGGAGGAGGAGGAGGAGAAGGAGAGGAGAGGAGAGGAATTAAAGTCCCAGTATAAACCGCCCGGGGGATTGTGGACCGGGTGCAGCATCACGACTCCGCTGATGGCTTTGTGATTGGGTGGTGTTGCTGATGAGAGTGATTCTGCCCTCCAGCGTGATGCTGATGGCATTGTGATTGTGTAGTGTTGTAGCCTGGCTGTGTGGCCCCCCCCCCCCGCCAAAGGCTGTGACCATTCATCCCTGAATCTCTGGGGAACAAGAAGATGCTTTCTAATCCTCACAATGTTCCTTCACACCACATTTCTGTTGGATCCCAATTACAAAACACTGTTTTACCCACCTGGACACACTGGATACAAACCCGGCTCACGCCTGAACAGGACGAGTCCTGCAGACCTGCCAAGACGCCCTCGGGGAAATCAGAGCTCCCAGGAGTCATTTCACCATCATATCGTGATCCACAAATGTAAAAGAAACTGTGACTGACAAAGTGTCTTCTGGCCGAACATCTTTAAGAGTGTTTGTGGAATCAGGACTTACAACGAGGGAAAGTTTGGAATAAGAAGGTGGAAGAGAAGGTGGAAGCAGTCCGACTGTCCCTGCAGGTCTCCCTCCTCAACCCTTCAATTTACTAGAAAGGAACACCTGGATCAGCAGGTGAGCCGCACACTGCCTCTGTAATGGCCCCAATCAACCCATCACACACACACACGCACACACGCACACGCACACACGCACACACGCACACACACGCACACACACGCACACACACGCACACACACGCACACACACGCACACACACGCACACACACACACCTCCCTATAACCCAAGTACATATTCACTTGTGCACCGCAGCACTTGAGATTAAATACACACCCGTGTCCTCAGAATGTTATCGAGGGTACAGTCAGTTCAGGACACACACTTCAGTTCAGGACACACACACACTTCAGTTCAGGACACACACACACTTCAGGACACACACTCAGAGGACTCCGTACTTCAGGTGAACACCGGGGTCAGAGTGTCTCTATGATAAAGATCATTACAGCTGCAGGGAGGGTCCAGAGGTCTGTAGTAACACCACACCTCGAGCCTTCCGTACTTAATATACGTGTGATATCTTTGGTTGTCAGTCATCGAGCGCACAGGGACGAGATCCGCTGCATAGCAGAGATTCTTTAAACCTGTGTGTGTCTGACTCACTTGGTCGGTTGTGCAACAGCCTGGCAGAGCAAGTTCAGACCAGCAGGGTTTTTTTTTTGTGGTTTGCAAAGCACAGAGAAACAACCAAACGTGTATCTGTTATATAAAAGCTTTAACATGACCAGCATGTATATTATATGTGCAGATAAACAGACTTCTTTGGAGCGCAGTTCCTCACCTGCTGTTGGTGGAGTTCCAATACACGACGTGTCTTTTGGCCACGGCACTTGAGATTATATGGAAGAGTAAGATCGTGGCTTTCCAAGCAGGCAGAGCCCCCGGTGTCCACGTCAGGGAGCCCATCCTGACCGCCACACAGGGCCGCGGAGAGCTGCGCCGGCTGGGAGTGGTGCGCAAATCAGGTGAGGACGGTCCGCGGAGGAGCTGGATGGACAACTTCTCCAAGCAGTTTCACCAAGATACAGAACAGAAATCTAACCTACGTCATCTGCGGCGGATGCATGAAGTTCCAGGGATTCACGCAGAAGGTGCAGAGTCCCAGGCTGCCTGGGGGAAGGTGCGAGGAGTTCTGGAGAGTTGGTCCAAACTCCTCATGATGCACAGATGCGCCTTCAGTGGAGAGTAACGCAGAGCAGATCTAGTTTACAGAGGTCAGGATCCACAGGACAGGGAGAGGTCAGATCATGCATTGAAACAGCCCTGCAGGTTTGGCAACAGGCTGCAGAGCGCTGGCAGGGAGGATCCGCCGAGCTGAGGGCGGTGCCGGACAAACTTGGGGCCAATCAGCGGACCAGGGTGTGGTGGAGCCGCTGGAGGCGAAACCCTTGTGAGGTGCGCCGACTGGTGTAGACAGACAGTCTGTCACGTCCCTGCCTGTCTTATTTCACTTCACTTACTGATGTGGAAGAGTTTGATCTCACAGAATGTATGAATCCCCCCCCCCCCCCCCCACACACACACATCATTCACTCTTTCAGACTGTAACATATTTACAGCTCCAATTAATTTTAAGACTATCTGGCACTATTGTAGTCTGTCCTACATCAGGTATCAGGGACATAAGATGTGTGTGTGTGTGTCTGTGTGTGTGTGTGTGTGTGTGTGTGTGTGTGCGTGTGTGTGTGTGCTGATAAGTATTAATTCTTTGCTTGTCGTCAGCCCCCCAGGGGAGGTTGTAGTGACAGTAATCACTACGCCTTCACGGGCAAAAGCCTTGGTGGTCCTCTCTAATTATCTGATTCTCCAAGTGTGTGTGTGTGTGTGTGTGTGTGTTTTATATCCACAGAAAGTAACATTGATAGCTTTGTGTTGTCAACTGCTGCAACTGCACATTTCCCTTCTGCAGGACCTCCTCCTGCTCTCACTTACTCTAAATTATATCTCTTGTATGTGTGTGTGTGTGTGTGTGGGGGGGGGGGCTGGCACCAGGACTCATTAGCTCACTTCCTGGAGATCATTAATTTCCCATGATGCCTCAGTGCCCCTGTGTGGCTAATTTGTCCCTGGTGGTGAGGCAGCGCTCCCTCAGCTGACGGTGGTGGACCACAGACCGACCGGCTCTGCAGGGGTCTCCCTCTCCGGGTTCTGATTGATGTATCGGACCAGACAGTTCCTGGCGACGGGTGTGTGCCAGAGGTTAATAATGCATTTTATTTTCATTTTATTCCCCCTCACTTTCTTGGAAAAAAAACCCTCTCTAACGTTCAATTTGGAATCGGCTCCAGGACGTAATAGTTTAAGTATTCAGCGGCCCTGCAGCCAGTTCTTCTGTCGCAGACTATAAATTAACTGGTTTTCCCTCTTGTATCCGACCGGTTTGGAGAGGAAAGTCTCCACCACCTCATGGGAGCACCGATTGAAATAGACACTTATGACACACTAAATCCTGAGCTTGTTGATTGCAGAGCTGACGGATCTTTGTACAAACGGTCGTCGTGTTCCAGCAGCAGCTTTACAGATCCTGTTTTCTCCTCCTCAAATATCCTCCTGCTCTCTGCTTTACTCTTTAATATTTGTTTCAACTTTCTGAATTTGTCTCCTCTCAGCCCCCTTCTGTGTCTGCTATTCATCATTATCAGCCATCTTTCCAAAAGTCTTTTTCTTCCTGTTTCCCTCGATCTCCATCCATCATCCGTCCTAATCTCGGCTTTCATTGATCGTCTCATTACTGGTCAGAGATGTGTTTTTTTTTCTTTCCGTCTCCCGGCAGAGTTTATCTCCACAAACATTCTCTGTTATATCATGAAGCTCTGAGTGCAGACCTGCATCCAGTGAATGAGCAGCTTCATTTATGTTATTGACGAATCGTGAACAACTTGAAGTTTCGGTCTGTATTGATTTTCTTCCATTGTAACGTTGAAAGGTAAAAAAAAAAAAGAACAATTCATGGAGTTGAGTCTGTACTTTCGCTTTCAGTGCAGTTTGACATCTTCTGTGTGTCAGAGCAGGACGTCACTCACACACACTTATTCAGGGGTTCATTATCAATCCTGCAAGTGTGGAATATTCACTTGTGAATAAGATTCTTAGAACTACCTGTTATACTGTAGTATTTAATGTAGTATTTAATGACGGTCAGGATAAGTGATACTCTTTTGGATCAACTTGAACGTCTCATCAGTGTTTGCTGATGTGACCTAACAGATGATGGTGTTTGATGGTACTTTAATGTTGGTTTTTATATTGTTACTGCAAATAGACACCACTCCCTCTCCTCTCCATCACTCCCTCTGCTCTCTCTCACTCCCTCTGCTCTCCATCACTCCCTCTGCTCTCCATCACTCCCTCTGCTCTCCATCACTCCCTCTGCTCTCTCACTCCCTTTGCTCTCTCTCACTCCCTCTGCTCTCATCAATCCCTCCACTCTCACTCCCTCTGCTCTCCATCACTCCCTCTGCTCTCCATCACTCCCTCTGCACTCCTCTCTCCCTCTGCTCTCCATCACTCCCTCTGCACTCTCTCACTCCCTCTGCTCTCTCTCACTCCCTCTGCTCTCATCAATCCCTCCACTCTCTCACTCCCTCTGCTCTCCATCACTCCCTCTGCTCTCCATCACTCCCTCTGCTCTCCATCAATCCCTCCACTCTCTCACTCCCTTTGCTCTCTCTCACTCCCTCTGCTCTCATCAATCCCTCCACTCTCTCACTCCCTCTGCTCTCTCTCACTCCCTCTGCTCTCCATCACTCCCTCTGCTCTCCATCACTCCCTCTGCTCTCCATCACCCTCTCTCTCCATCACTCCCTCTGCTCTCCATCACTCCCTCTGCTCTCCATCACTCCCTCTGCTCTCCATCACTCCCTCTGCTCTCCATCGCTCCCTCTGCTCTCCATCACTCCCTCTTCTCTCCATCACTCCCTCCTCTCTCAGCATTGCGTTTGTACAGTAGTGTCAGTAGCCTCTTAATCCTGTTATCTCCACATATACAGGCTGACACCAGGCCACTTGCTCGGGCTGTAATCAACTACCCTACACACACACACGCACGCACGCACGCACGCACACACACACACACACACACTCCTATCTCTCTCCGTATGTCACACGGAGCCGGACCGGCCTCATTCTCCATCTTCTCTGTAATCCCGCTATTTCTGGTCTCTTACTATTTTGATCGCCCATGTGCTGCATCCTTCATACACATCTCAGCCTCGGCCGTCTCTCATCCTTCATGTACCCTCTTTCCTCGCCATCTCTTCATCTCTCTCCATCGCTCCCTTCATAATTTTCCCCCACTTAATCATCGATTTGTTAATTTTTTGGACTTGGCTTTATGACCAGGCACCCCACCCCCCCACCCACAAGCTCACAAACATGCCTCCATTAACTTCCTCCTTTCACATTGTCCTTCCTCGAGTCGCCTTTTTCTGTACACCTACTGCATATTTGCGACCGTGCCAATTTCATGGGGTCATCGCTTTCCTCGTGTGCGTGTCCATTGTCACCCTTCCTGTTTTGTAAAGTACATTGTGTGTATCTGTGTTCTTGTGTGTACCTCCGCTCCGTTCCCCCCCCCCTCTCTCGTCGCTCAGTTCCGTAATTACAGCTCTGGACTCAAGCAGTGATGGTAAATGCTTTTCTATTCCCCTCTCTCCATCACTCTCCATCACTCTCCCTCATTCTCCGTCGCTCTCTTTTTTCTCAACAGGCAAATTACATCTTGGTTACTATAGAGACGTGTTTATTGAATGCTTTTTGACGTACTTTCTTACTCCCTCCTAAGCCAAATTGCTTTCCTTCCCTCTTTTACCTCTGCTGTGTCTCTCTTTGTGTACTCTTTTCTTGCACTCTTGTATATCGATGCCATCTGTGTCTCTTCCCTCATTTCATATCTCCTTGTCGCCGTCTGACGGGGCCACGTCAGCGTCTTTCCGCGACAAAGAGTTGTTATTTCTAAAGAGAAGATGGGGAGTCTGTCTGATAGATTTTCAATGCGGTGGTTGGATTTATTGCTGTTGCCATGTACAACATGTAAGCAGATGAAGAAGACGAGGTGTCCCATTGTCCTGATAGAGCTTGTGCTCTCCATTATTATTGACTGTGTAAGTAGCCCCGACTGAATGCGACAGAGATGCGATCCGATCGTGTCTTTTCTTTCCCCTCATCATCATCATCACTGATACAGAGTCAAATGGGTTTTTCTTTCTTTCTTTTTTTGTTTGTTCATCCCTCGTTCAAAGCAGCTCTTCTCCTCATGTTCCTGATGTCCGTCCTCTCTTTGTCTTTCGGTTTTAGGATTCAAACTCAGAAACTTTCTGTTGGTGCAGACAGCAACGTGCCCTCAGCATTGAGAGTAGGAAACTGGCAGAGCCTCACATGCTGGCAGCCAACACTCCCTCAGATATCTGCTTTGATTAGGAAGTTTCCGACGCGCCAGTTTTGGACAGAGTCAAGAACCAAAGTCAAAATCGACTTACTGCCCAATTACTTTTGGACACGTTGTCAGTGTACTTACACACAACCGGGAACAAACCTACAATCAGAGGCAGAAACACAGAGAGCCCAACAAAGACAAATATATCACTGGTACGGCAACTTAATGTCATCATTCTACTACTTACAATACCCCAAAACAAACAGTAACCGTCTGATACTGTGACTCAGGTGTTGTCTTCAACATGGGACCTCATCCTCCGTGACTGTGTCATCTTTGTACTTTCTGGCTCTTTTGTTCTTCCTCCCTCATCACTGCCGGATGATTCGCGGTGTCAGACGGAAGCAATAAAAGGAGAAGTGGCTCTGCATCCATCCCTTCTTCTGTTCCCTCCATTCTCTCTGTAAGCTTCCCCTCCGTCCTTCTCCGTGCCAGCAGTCATCCTCTCCCCGAATACCTCCTCAGTTCCTCCTCTCCTGTCCCCGACTGTACCGTGTCCCCCCCCCTCCTCTCCGTCCCAGATGGCCCGAGTGAACCTTCTGTTGTGAAATTAACCCTCCGATAAACGAGGCCGTGGCTGTCTGTGTGTGCAGTGTGATGTTCTGCCAGTGAAGGTTACGTCTTGATCCGTTTCCTGGGAAGATTCTCCACGAGGACTCTCAGCTTCCTCAGTTCCTGCTCTGCTATCGAAAAAGAAACTGCCAAAACAGAGATTTGCATATAAATACAGACCTGGAGTCAGCGGGGCGGATACGAGTAGAAGTCTCCTAACACCAGATCCAGAGCCACTGAGGCGGGGGCCAGGGCAACACTCGGGGCCGGGGGGTAACACTCGGGGCCGGGGCAACACTCGGGGAAGGGGCAACACTCGGGACCAGTGCAACACTCGGGGCCAGGCAACACTCGGGGCCAGGGCAACACTCGGGGCCGGGGCAACACTCGGGGCCGGGGCAACACTCGGGGCCGGGGCAACACTCGGGGCCGGGGCAACACTCGGGGCCAGTGCAACACTCGGGGGCCAGGCAACACTCGGGACCAGTGCAACACTCGGGGTCAGGGCAACACTCGGGGCCGGGGCAACACTGGGGGCCGGGGCAACACTCGGGGCAACACTCGGGGCCGGCGGCTCCGCAGAGATAAAAGAATACGATGTTGATTTGTGGGATTGATCCTTCAGTTGCTGCTGTGACAGGAGGATCGTTATGTAGAACAGAAGTGCAACAAAGCAACATTATATTTTACATCACAGTGAACGAACACTCGTAGCTGTCGTCAGTAGAAGAGACGTACAAGCAAACTAAATGAAGTTTATCCTCCACTTCCTCTGCTGCTGTAACACATTCTTGTGTCCTTCTTTGCGTCGGATTGTTTTCCAGTTTGTGTGTTTCTCCGTCGCACACAGTCCGTCAGTGTGTGTTATTTTGTGGGCAGAAGTCTGACGGGGATTTGGCAGACATGCTTATGTGGTAGGAACTAAAGGCGAGTTAATTGTTCCCCGAGGAAACATTCAAACAGGCCGGACCACTTAAAATTACGGGCTGAAGATAAAAAATGCAGATTTTTTCCGCCCCCTCTTGTCAATGACTTTCTCCCCATCAACGATTCCTCCCTGTGAGTTATTACTGCGGAACCCGACGCCGGAGAGCCGGGTGTGTCACAGACCGACTCTCTGGGATCAGCTGACGCCTCCTTGCTGTTCTTACATCACAACAGGTTCACATTTAAAACATCTAATCAGATGGAAAACGCATTTCCTTCCAATAATCCCACTTCACGCGTCTGTAATTAAATCTACATACTCTTCATTTAATTGCCGTTGGAGGAGAAGCGACGTAAAGAGAAACAAACAATTTTGCTCCAGCGATATCTTCGACTTCCCTGATGTGATTTACCTAGATGAAGACGCAGGAACTAAATGAACGGTTGTCTGAACGTTCCGTCTCCCACGGTGGGTCTGAATTATTAATTGCTTGTTCTTGTCTTATTGCTGGAGGATGTGGATTCTCAGACTACATCTGACTGTTCCCTTCTTCCCCCTCATCCGAAGACGGGTGAAAGTGATATCGTCTAATGATTGTCCTCTCACCCCCCCCCCCCCCCCCCCCCCCTCCCTGTCTTTCAGTAAATGAGGGAAAGTGATACGGTTCTCTAATGACCAGTGTGAATAATTGCCATCTAAATAAAGGCTCTGTTTGGTGCTCAGAAATCTCCCAGTCCGTCTCTCACTCTCTCTGCTCCGCTCATCCTCTCGTTATCTCCCCCCTCC
>CAAKHC010016664.1:0-15911 GCA_901007825.1 Macroramphosus scolopax | reverse complement strand
GGGGGGCGGGGGGGGGGGGGGGGGGGGGGGGGGGGGGGGGGGGGGGGGGGGTTACTGGCTGTCAGGGGTAAAAAGGAGGAAAGCTGAGTGTTTTCCATAGCGATCGAAGGCAGATTGACGGAACCATCTGTGACTCTTAAATGATTCAGCACATCAAAATGCTGCTTCGCGGGGTGCTGTGCATGTGTGTGTTTGAAGAGGAGTCTTGAGTGTGCAACGAATGGCAAACATTCACAATACAGGCAGTCGTGATTGTTTTCATTAAGTTTTCATTGCTCTGCAGATGAGTTTCCAAACCACCAATGGGGACCAGGGACACTTGTGGATTAAACACACTAAACCCTCAAATAAACTTGGAACACCAGCCAGCCCCGACTGGCACCGACTGGCCTGAGGCGTCTTCCCACATGTGTATCAACAAGGTGTATTTTTATCAGAAGGGAATGATGACGTTCAGATCAGGAGGGACAGATTGCTGCTAGTGTTACAACAAACATAAGGACCCTTTCAATGTCTTCACCAATCATTGAACTTGATAGTAAAAACATCCCACTCTGCTCCTGCAGACTCGAGCAGCTCTGAGTGCTCAAACATCTGCTCGTCTTGCACCTCATCATGCTGTCTCAGATAAAGAAAAGATATTTCGGGGACATTGTTTACTGCAACCACAGGGCTTGTTCTCTGCTTCTGCTGTGGCTTGCTGACTCAGACTCCAGAATGTATTCTTGGCCTCATATACACTCAGTTTAAAGCACATCTGCAGATGTGACTGGTAATAAATGTCTATGTAGACTCGGAGTCATGTGACACTGTCTGGCACAATTGAAGTTGTCATTCAGCATTTCCTGCTCTGACTTAATGCTATAAATAAAGAATATGACGATTTATCAGAGCAGCCACATGTGAACATTTAAAGACCAGTCATGCCAGCAGTGCAAATACAGTCTAGAGTCCTTCTATACTGGGACAGCTTTGTCCCAGCGTGACAATATCAGTGGAGGAAGGCTTTCTTTTTTCTTGTGCTGCAGCCAAGACAAACTTACAACAACGTGACACAGCAGGGGGACTATTTAACAGACCCAGTTTGTGTGTTAATTAGAATTGAAAAAGTCACATCACTACCATGAATGGAACAACGCAAGCATTGAGGAATATGTCGCAACGGTTTGAATGATCACAAGGCGCTCGAACGGAGGCTGATTCAAGGCTGAATAATGATGCTATGAAAGGAGAAGGCACAGTAAGAGTCTCGCAGATGGCTGCAGCAGGACGCATGCATGTGCACACACACACACGGTCACAGGCGTACTGTAGCGTTTACTGCAAGAGCAGCACCCACAAGGGAGCAAAATGCATTTCTGCCTATACAGTATGTGCGAGTTATAAATGATGAATTATGTTATATAATAAAAGCAGTGCCGCGGCTGAATAACAGCTCCATTAACGCACGTCACAGGTAGGAATCTGAAGGACAGGCACGCAAATACGTACTATAATGGGCAGTTCAAGTTTGATGGAACAGCACTCGCATTACAGCAAGTGTGCAGTAGACTAGCAGGTCATTTAAACTGTATTTGAATTTGTTTATAACACGATTGCCTAATTGTAAATAATATGAATTACATTGATTACAGAAAATAATTGGTGACAATTTCATCTGTATAATGAAATGTTGAGATTTGCTTGCCTTTCTCTGCTTTATATTATGAATATATACTATGGCTGCAGCCAACATATTCAACCTGACATGTTGTCATCATCTCTGACATGCTACTGAATTAAATTATCCAGATATTTATCTGAAATTACATTTACTTCACTGTGGCCCTACACATACCAAAAGGTATCTATTTATCTATTAGTGGATAAATAATTCAGTATATCAGCTCTTTGTTTGTTCTTACCTGTGCTGTTTCTTGGGTGGAGGAGGTGGTGGATTGGACTCATGGTTGGTAGCTCCCTTCCCGGCTGCCAGCAGCTCTGTTGAGCCATCCTTCAACGGTTGCTTGGCCGGCATGCTCCCGTTATGCTTGCCCTCCTCCTCTGCACCGGAGCCCTCAGTCTCCCCCTGACAGGCACCATTGTTGGGTACAGGCGGGGGGGCCGTGCCTGGCTCTGTCATCGGAGGGGGGCTGCTCAGGGCCTTCCAGTCCCTGGACTCCTTCCAGACAGCAGCACCATTGACCAGGCCTGTTACCCGAGAAGTTGTCCCCGGATTGGTAGCCAGCTTCTTCTTCACCCCCTCTTTCCGCTCTCTCTCTTCCTCCTCCTCCTCTTCCTCCTCAATGCGACAGTTCCAGCCAGAACTGTGGTGATGGGGCTTGTGCCACCGTTCAGACACTGCGACGTGGTTTTCTGTGTGGACCTTGAAGTGGCCCTCTGTCGCAGAGACAAGGAAAAGCAGAGGGACAGGAGAGGATATGGACGGCGAGAGGCTGGAGGTGCC
The DNA here is from genome assembly GCA_901007825.1 of Macroramphosus scolopax. Classification (NCBI taxonomy): domain Eukaryota; kingdom Metazoa; phylum Chordata; class Actinopteri; order Syngnathiformes; family Centriscidae; genus Macroramphosus; species Macroramphosus scolopax. The sequence goes on along the minus strand of CAAKHC010016664.1, from coordinate 13,465 downwards.
TAGTCTGGGAAGTTCAGGGAGAGGGATGGGAGAAGACAAGGAGGATGAGAGGCCGGAGGTGCCTAGTTTCGGGAGTTCAGGGAGAGGGACAGGAGAGGATACGGACGGTGAGAGGCTGGAGGTGCCTAATCTAGGAAGTTCAGGGAGAGGGGTGGGAGAAGACATGGACGGTGAGAGGCTGGAGGTGCCCAGTTTGGGGGAGCGGCTGGTCCTCTTTGGGGGAATGGGAGGGCTAGACTGGGGCTTGGGGTGAAGAGTTTGGGTAAAGCTGACTTCTGTGGCCAAGGAGGGGGCACTGTGGCTTGGGCTGGGCCAGCGGAAGGCTGGGCTGCTGGGGTCTTTGTTTGTAATGGGGCTAAAATGGCATTGGGTGCTGACAGCAGAATCGGGACTACTTAGGTAGAAAGTCCTGTTCGGCTCCGTGTGAGCAGCCATTACAGTGATGGTGGCCCGCTGACCCTCTCCTGAAAGCTCTGGGTCAGAGCTTCCGGACAAGTTCTTAGTCTGGTTTCGGGATTCTGGATGTGGTGAGACCACATTCCCCTGCGACCTGCGCTTTTTCTTGGTGCTCTCTGCGTAAATGGGTTCTGAGTCGGATCCATTGGGAGAGCTTGGTGCTGACTGTGAGCTGCCCATTGCTGGTGGGCTTTGGTGGCTGCCTGACCCGACTAGTCTTCCTCCTGAGCCATCTGCCACTGGTAGTGAATCTGTGCTACCACGATATGAAGAAGAGGAGTCCAGCAGGCAGGTCTGTCTACACATGACAGGGGGATAGCGGAAAGATGTCTGAGGACCAGGGCTGGTGTCACATAAGGCTGTGGTGGAGGAAGACATGGAAGTGCTGGATGTCGTGGTGGTGCGAGAGGTGATACCATTGCTATAGACTGTGGTAGGACCGGAGGGGCTGATATCCACAATGAGAGGTACCTCCACAGATGACTGATGGGCCTCAAGATAATTGGCCCTGTTAGCTACACCACTTCCATTGGAAGTGCTCTTGGTTCTAGTGGGAGTGGTACTATTCTGTTGCCTACAGGTGTCTCCATTGGCATCTTTATTTATGTTCTGAGAACCTCTACCCTCCTCCTGGGTGACAAATATATTGCTGATGATTATGGAGTCTTTGGGCAGTATGCTGGAGGGCAAAGGACTCGGAGAAAAGCAATTGCTGTAGTCCATCTTGGTTTCTGGACTCGGAAGAACTGAATCTCTATGAGCTTTGTTACAGCCATTACCATCAATGTAAAGAGATGACAGGTCCAAGAGCTTCTTCAGGCCGATACGCTCAACCGGGCTCTTCGTATTCTCCTGTCACACATAAACATGAGCCAACATTAAAGAACACATTTCAGACATTAAGAAAATGTTTGAAAAGGGAAAGAAGCTCACCTGCTCTATGTTCATGTTAACATCCGTCACTGATTCGTTGGTGTCAAGGCTCATCATAGTGGGTTTGACAGCAATGGTGGGTTTGCTGTAGGGTGAGGGTGAGGGCGCCGTTACTCCAGCTTCTTCATCACCTCCGATGCTGCTCTTCAGACAAGCGGCTGGCGCGATGCCATCCAGGCCGCCGGCAGTCTTGTGCGCACTTAGAAGGTGGAAGCAGTTCTTACAAGAGCCAGGTTTCCACACGTGTTCTGCAAAGTCGCTGCACGCTGACATCTTCGGTTTGCTTAATCGGGGAAGGTCAGAAGTGGCTATGGAGTGATGTGGCGGAGATGGGATGAACTCTCATGGCTGGTGGTTGATGACAAGGAAATATGTGGAGGAAAGAAAAACCAGAACATGTTAGAACTGCTTGTATTCCAAGAAACAGACACTTATGTGAAGCTGCCATAGCAACCATTGGCCATTGCTGTATGTTAACATACATACAATGTATTAATAATTTATGCAGTGAGGTATACAGATTTTAATCAAGTTGGTACTCTGATGTCATGATTTGAGTTGTTGGAGTCTGTATTTGATGAGAAGGAACGTCTCTGTAATCTGAGATGCCTTCTTTTGTGTGACGTCTGTGTTAAGGTGCCTGAAATTCAACCAAAAAAAGAGAAAGCAAAAAGTTCAAAGCTCCACCTGACAAGGTGAAGACTGTGATGAGGGAGTCTGGACGTTAAAGTGTCTCTGAGCTCATAGAAGACCTCCGTTAGGATTTAAGTGTCATCTGTGGACGTAACTCAAGAAGACCCGGCGCTACTTGTTCCCATGGCCCTCCTAAATTAGAGGGTATGCGGTTTCTGTTGAACCAGAGCGCCTGCTTGTGTGAGCCCGGTGACATAAAAGCCCGTCGCTGCAGCCCCCGACATGCTGGAAGAAGACGGAGGAGCCTCAAGCATCCCGGAGGATGGAATGTCAGGAATGTCTAAAAAGGCGCAAGCCTCACCAGGGTGAATCTCACACCCACAAAAACCTCCCTTCCCCCCCTCCCACACAAACACACACTCAAACCACATGAGTCCTCTCACAAACAAACTGACCCACACACCTCCTTCCTCCGTCTCTGTTTGCGTCCTGTTTCACTGGACTGACAGCGAGAGGATCAACACCACTTCAGAGGGATCATTTGTTCCCTCGTATCTGTGTGTCCCTTTTTATTTTCTCCACACAGCTTTAATTGCCTCTCAACAAGGTGCTGCAATGACACACGGCAACATTAGCCCACCTTCTGCACTCATTACCCTTGAAAACAGAGGAAGCAGGAGACTAAATAAGCACACACCAACAACATTGACGACAAGCCTTCATATGCACTGCTGCCTAAAAATAATGAGGAAATTAGGCCATAGTCTGGATTTATATCTGAACCCTGCATCCGCTCAGTGACCACAACCAGAACAAGGTGGAACGGTTGAGACCTGTGCCTTTCAAAGCTTCAGCTTAACAACTTTGTGATCTACTAAGCTTATAGGAATGAAGAGTTTTCCTGCTGGTTAAGATAATGCATGTTTATATTTGTCTTTGTTCTGCCTGAGTCAGTTTGGGCAGGAAAGCACCCACTCGCCGAGTGTTTGTTTAACCGTTCCTGCAACGACAGAGGAAACTGAGCCTTGCCTAACGTCTTATGGCAGCATGAGTCACATGAAGCAATGATCATAGGTTGGGACTACAGAGGAGACGATCTGGCAGCCAAGTAAGGGGATTTACCAAACGATCGGTCTATAACGAATAAAAGACAAGCAGTAAGCGATGACATGGTGTTCGAGTACCAAACTGATGAGCACAGACGACTTCTGTTGTTTCACTTTCCCAGCAGGGACCCAAAGGTAAAAAAGAAGTAAGCATATAGAAAGATCATCTGAAATGCCGAAACATTTTCGTGTTCCGCCTCTAGTCTGTCAGTCTCGGTGATATTGACATGTTGGGGTCTGCCTGTTTGAAGAGAGATAGACCCTGCTGTCTAGATTCCCCACACCTCCTCAAGCTCAAGGTCCAATATTTCTCACTTCCTCTTGTCAAAACACACACGCGCACGTCACCAGAAGATCAGTCATATGACAAATCCATAGCCCAAAACACAGAAAAATGTCTCATGGGTGTGTTAGAAAGACAAAGGGGGGTTAAAAAAAATAAGCTGAGCTAAAGGGAAATAGACGTGAGGAGGGCGGATTCTGGTCATGTTAAAGGATGAAGGTGAGGAGTTGACAGTTTTGGGCCACCTGGAGAAGACATTAAGTCACATGCTTTCAGACCCCCATGACCTCCCTCCCACTGTGCACACAAACATCACAGACAGGCCGCTAGATGTCTCACACAAAAAAAAAAAGAAAGTAAAATCCAATACCCATTCAAACCTAATCCGAAGATCAATAAACATTTTGTACAGAATTGGACGGCAACAGCTACACAAATAGAACGAGGAAGAGGAGCAATGAGGGCAGATTATAGATCTATATCTTTGTTTGGCAGATACATGTAATTACAGCATTGTAGGAGGAAGGAAAACTTGTGGGGTCCATTATTGTGGCCCCAAGTGGAAAAACCAAACACTTAATGAAATGAGAGATAACCAGGGAGAAACTAACTGCAGAATAATTAGACAGACTATATCACAGTCTGATCAGCAGAAATCTGTCTCGACAGCCTCACTCTCTGTTTAATCTTTTGTCAGACAAGATTTCCGCCAAAACTTCGACAAAAACAACCCACAACTTCAACTTCAGACCTCGTATTGGTGTTTTTTAGCACCTGTTATAAACCGGATCTCCCCACGTGCTGTGGTCGGATGAAGCCGACCACTTGTCACAAACGCTGTCACGTTTGTTTTGTTTTTTTCTTAGAACAAAATGATCTAAATCCTCGTAATGTGATACATTATATGAATTAAAGAGGGAGTGTGATTGTGATAACTCCGATACATCACTGAATGTGTGGCGGAATAAAACAAAAGGGGAAAACGGAGCCACAGCTGCGACGGATCCGTGTCGGAGTGGCCAAGGTTACTGCTGCTTACCTGCTCGGACTTTCTCTTCCCTGGCAACACAAGATCCCTCCCAAAAAAAATCAGGCAAAATTAGAAAAACCACCAGTCAGTCGCAGCTATTGTTGTGATCCCTGCAAGAGGCAGCCGATATCCGTCCTCACGTCTCCCACATGCGACAGGTTAACAACCCCTGAGACTGAGTGCTGCAGGCTGGTTGCTCTTCCAGCCGCTGCTGCTGCTGCTGCTGCTGCTGTGCAGTGTGCAGAGGTGGCGTGCTGAGTCCTCTGCAGCAGCTTGTGGTGAGCACAGAAGGTGGGAGGAGCTCGTACCAACCATGCAGTCTGGCCGGTGGCCACACTCATGGCTTTTGTCCTATTAGCTGCCACGATGGTGTTTTTAATTCTGCATGTATTGGTCTGCAGGCATTTTCCCATGCAAGGTCTGTATATCTATATCAAGGACTCGTAAAATGAAAGCAAACACGTCACTGGCTTGTGCATGTTGGTTTATTAGCCATCATTTTTGTCAAGGGAGCCCTTTGATATCTGATAGGAGGGTGCATGCAGGATTCCCTGGGCTTTGCTGCCCCTTCCCTCCCTCCCACTGCCCCCCTGGACTGCTCCACTGCTACTGAGGACTCCTGCTGCTCTCAATTACAGGCAGCAAAAGGAGAGGTGAAGCTCACAAAGTGACAACAGCCGCTGTGTTGGGTGAAGCCAGTCATCCATAGAGATTAACCTTTCCAGAGACACTTGTTCTCCTATGTCTCACTGAGGAACGACGCTGAAGCTGAAGCAAGGTCGTAACTGCTTTTAACTCATTCAAACGCAGACACCTGAAATAGTTTTATTTATGTCATGCTGTGGTGCGGTTATCAATTTCCCCTCAGTCACCCTCAGGGCCAAGAAGACACGTCCTTAAAAATTAAATAGTTTGTTATTTCAAAAGTTAGGTGACCCTTCCCTCCATTGTGAGGATGTGGTCCACTGCCTGTTATGGACACATGAGTCCTTATGAATCGATTGGACACTGGACCAACCAGTTTCCTGAACTTCACCCGATGATTAACAGCAGCGTTGAAATAATCAGCATAAGTGGCCCAGCAGAGACTGGATCCAGGAAGAGTGATTTCTTTTACAGGACCACCTGTTGAATTTGATGTCAATCCTCTCAAGCGATTACATTTCGCCGCATTGGATCTATTTTTTGGCAGCAGAGCATGTAATAATTCTACTAATGGGGTAATTATAATACCTTGTTCTTTGCTTAGAAATATGCTTTGGGAGGCTTTTAGACAGATTCTGTTATTTAGACTTAGAAAGAGCTGCAAACTGCACAACAAAATATTATAATATATCAACTTGGTTTCAGTCTTCAAACATGCAGCAGGGCTCTCGATTAGGGATGGAAATTTTAATCTCAGCTGATTTCAGCTGGAAGGTAGTCGAAAAACAACGTTGTTTTTAATCAAAATTTAGACGCATGATCGATTTATCATACATTTCTGGCTCTCATGAGAATTCCAAATTAAGAGTTTTGCAAGCAAAAGAAGTTTTCCAAAATACTGACTAGATTTTACCCGTCAGATCAACCAAACCAAGACTACAATATACTTTCTATGAATAATTACTAGTTAATTAAAGATACTCTTATTTTGCATCAATTGCATGCCAAATACTCTTGCATAGTCCTTGCTTATGGCGACATGCGGCTAATGTTATTAGGTTGTGTCCCATAAAAGACACCGAGCTGCACATCTTTTATCATGTGCCCTGAAACAGTGAAGTGAATCAGATCCGCTTTATGGTAACCATGAGATTCCCTGCCCCACTATGCACACTGATGAATTAGCAGCTTGTGCACGTGCCCGAAAGATGCCGTGAGTGTGTTTGCGAGCAAGCGAGGGGCAAACTCTGTGTGTACTGCAACGTGAGGATGCTTTTGGAGAAGAGCCAATCACAAGCTGCCCAGATCCCGGCCTCGGATACAGCAGCATCATGAAATATTAGCAGCCCTGACACCTCTACATGATGTATGATGTTTGTATCTCAGCGGGTGCCCTGCAGTTCCTCATCTCTATCAAACAAACACACAATAAGTTAATGAAAAATAGCATTGAATATTTGATCAAATAGATTGTGCCAAACTTAGAATGATGGATTCATATCTTAACAGCTTATGGAACGGCTGCACCCGTCAATGTGTCCAAGGACATGTACGCTCCCCTCAGCTTCAATGAATTATTTATTGGACAATCATCTCAAATTAAATTCAGTCAGGAGACAAGTGGGTTTTAATGCAAAGTAGCCAGAAATAGACTTCTAATGATAAAAGTCTTTACTGGGGTAAGATAGGACCACCGCTATCTCTCCTTCAGAGTTTATCAGATGGTTCTCTGGTATCAATAAAGCCTCAACGGAGCAACCTAATCAATCACATCAATTATAGGTCTTTAAGCTTGCACCAGACAGTCTACGGTTCGGGCTAATTGACAAACCAGGTTTCATGCTGTTTAAGTTTCAGTACGTTACTTCCCATTACCACAGAGGGCCTCATAAAATATATCCTGTCACGACACCAAAAGGTCTTTGTTTGCGTTTGGCCTTTATTTGTAAAATCCTCTTTGGTTAGTCACTGGAGATGTTTAGTCATTTGAAACTCAAAGCCTCTCTCGGAGTCTCCTCCACCGAAAATAAAGAGAAACAACTGAACTTAAGGCTCGAGTGAAATTTGAACATTGTCAACAGGTGCGTGAATGAAAGATGAAAGGAGGAAGGAACTTCTGTGTGTTTACTGCTAATCGGAAACAGTACAAAGAGCGAGAGGGGAAGCATGGAAACCAGCTCCCTGAGGCCTCACTTTCTTCTCTACAGGTCGTCCCTCTTAAAACCTCAGCATTTGAAGGTAACCCCCTCGTGTAACTGTATGCCTCTGAGAGCCAGACACCAGGACATAATGTGTGTGTGTGTGTGTGTGTGCGTGTGTGTCTGTGTGTGTGTGTGTGTGTGTGAGAGAGTATGGCAGGCGGATGGTGTCAGATTTAGTGTCTTTTCCTTCCTAGGTTGCCATGGCAGCCCTGAGTTCGTTTGGAATGCAAAGATAACGAAAGGCCGCACCTCTCACACACACACACACACACACAATGCACACAAACCCAATGCTTTTTTTTATCACAGACTCGATGACGATATTTCTCTGCTCCTTCCATCATTGCATTCCTGTGCTTGTCCCTACAAGCTTCCCCTCTGACTGCGAAACACACACAAAACATTGACACATTCAATTTCACCATCAATGGGACATAATTTGTTTATAGAGATTAGAGGAAATTCTTCCTCAGTCGTACCTTATTAATTATAGTATAGGATACTTTCTCAAGGTTTCATCCCGAACAATTATATATTTCAAACCTTTATGTTACACAAGTACTGTTTTGCGTGGTGAGCAATAATGCTGGGTGCACTCCAAGTGATGGGGAGACGGGCCGTGATGTATGTAGTGACTTGGACTAGAGTCAATTTGAGTCACTACGTGATAACTTACGATCTTACTTGACATTCTCGTGTCTTGACTTGGCTCGAGACATAATGACTCAAATGACTTGTAAGTGTTCATACGCTTACATGTTGAATACAAACCATTAAAACCTTCAGTGTTGTCATCCGGCACACACGCAGGCCACAGTAATACCTATTGCACACCATGACCCTGTTTGTCCTGGGATTGAGCCGCTGCTCTGCTCGACCACTTGACACTAATAAACACAAACAACGAATGTTGGCAGAGTTTCCACAGATGCACACACGCTCAGCCATACACACACACGGCGCCATCTGCCAGATGCATTAGCTTGCCCACAGATGTCCGGTTCAGAGCAGGTCTAAGCTATCATAGCAGGACACTTGGGAGTGTGTGAGTTCGTGGGTTCATGGGGGCTCAGATATCTTTAACGAGTCAGCAAAAAAAAGCCTTGCATTCACAGAGGGGGGTTCTCTCTCACACACACAGACCATGGCTCTTACACATTGTGGTTACAGGAGTCGCTTGTAAGTGTGTCACGGTACCTCGCGTCGAACACAAGCAAAGCAAAGGCACAAATAAGTGAGAGAAATAAATCGTATTACTGCTGACTGTGCAAGATTGAATGCATGATGGTAAAAATCAATGTTCATATCTACATTAGGGGGAACAACAATATGTTCTTGCACAGGATTTGTAATTGCAACCATTATCTTCACTGTCATGGAGCGTGTGCTGCATATAAACATGTAGAGCAGGATGATTCACGATAATCCTCTTTACCTGCCTTTTTTCTGTGGCAGCGGGCTGGAGCCTTTCCCAGAATGCAACAGCATAAAAGCAAGGCCAAAAAGAAAGAGGTGAAATTAGCATTCTGTCAATTTAATGACAACAGTTTCTGCTTGAAAAAGCCCTTAAAGCTCTGTGAAGCATACAAACATACAGAGTGCAGCCAGAGGATCAATAGACAGAGAGCACATCCAGTCAGTCAAAGTCATGACTGACGATGTCTCGCTGCATCAATAGAAATATATTGATTTGATCCCAGTTGAGTTTTTTTTTTGTCGTAATAAAAATGTATCTTACTGCCGTACCAAGAAAGAAATGGTTATTGAAACAGACCTGACTATTGGCTTTGTTGCTGGACTGACTGCATATCTTTCTGTTTGAACAAATGTTAAGTCACTGCTTCATAAGCCAGGTGTCTCGGTAAAGCTTGTTCACACCCTTTTTCTGTTCCACTCCGCGAATACCAATTAATCAAACGTTCATTAGCTCCAGGCTACGGGATTCTTTATAAGTCAAGTCAGGTTTTTTTTTCTCCAGCTAGATCACAAAATCATGCCCCAAAGGACAACATCTAAATAACCAACTGTCTGAAGCAAAACACCGTAAACAGAATACAGAAGAGAACAGATGAACACCAGATTCCCATGAAGGTTCCTCACCTGGTGTTGTGATTACAGTGACACATTGACAGTCATGACGTTGACTGACTGGATGTGCAGTCTGTCTTTTTCTGAACACTTACAGGAAGTATACACGCACTGTTTTGTGTTTTTTTTGTAAATCTTGCCTAAAGCAGAAGTTAGGATGTTTTGGTTTTGGAGTTGTGAAGTTTGTGACGTCTTTGCTATGACTCTCAGTTCCTCAGCTGGTAGGTCAAGGGCCGCCACTCTAATTGCCTCATTTGGGGATAATAACAGCCCACTTCAGCTTGTTGCACTTAGCCATTTACTTCCCTATGTAGTGTGCAACTCTAATTGTTGGTCAAATGTGTGTAAACATCCACACGCCGTGGCTGTGAAAGGGAAAGTTAGATCAATACGTCCAGTTCCAGAGGGAAAGCTGATCAGATGGATTCGTCGCTGAGCAGCAGATTATTTTACTTCATCGGGGCATCAAGAGGTTGAAGCACAAAAGAGTACATGAATAAATGATGAACCCTTGATTAGTCATAAGAAGGCAAATAATATGTACTGTTGTTGATTTTCACAAGAGGTCTTTTCTGACTCTCACTCACACAAACACACAGAGGAGTCTGAACAAAGCCCCTCTCAGTGAGGCGCCTGAGGCTCTGCAGAGAACAGAGCTGTATGTGGATGAGTAGCGTGTGAATCACACTCGGTTCCCAGACGCACGTTCACTCCAGACTTCACCTCCCCCTTCTGTTTGGCTCATCTCTTTACCCTCCGATGACCTCCTGGAGGTCAGCATGTCCTTATATCATGTCAACCACCAAAGACGTGAGTGCCGTTTGTGAGAATCAGTGGATTCCTCCAGTGCTGATGTGTCTCTGGGTTTTATGTCTGCACGCCCTTGTTTGCATGGACATCTTTATTTATCTTCTCACTCTGTATATTCTTTTTGAATCCATAATTTACAAGGATAAAGCCTATTCGTCAGCTTCTCACCTAATTGATGCAGACTTGATGGTATCACAGGTTATTGCAGTAGTGCCTCCACCTTCGGAGACCTTGCTGGCACATTATGAAAGATTACTACCAGGTGCATGGATGAACTTCAGCTAAATTACCCTCAGTATTCCCCTCCTGATCACAGATGTTATGAAGCATTACTGTAGTAACATTTGAGCTTTAGTAAAGGATCACGGTCCAAAGTCATTCATGGATATTTTGTATTAAAGCAACCTGATACCAGACACTGCAGGCAGACAGGTGGGGCACTGGGTGCAAATTATCACCGTGATAATAAAAGGGAAACTTAAAGATACATCAGCTTTGTGTCATTACAATGTGGGTGGTATGCATATGAACAGTGTTTAACTCCATGTTGCCTGCATACATATCTTCACGCCCGTCTGCCTGCGTATGTCCCCGGGCTCCAGGGCTGTTGATCGGAAAACAGATTCTACATTTGTATTCAAAACAGAATACTATAGTGACATGCCTACCTGTACGTGACAGCCTTTTGCTCTGGGACGTTGGTTAGAAGAAGGGCTCCGCTCCTCTTCATGGTCCAAATCAACTGACGGAAAGGCAGCTTCTTGCACAATCGAAGGCAATGAGCCCAGATTATACTAGTTGTAGTTTCCTGATTTTGTGCATTCATGCAGCTTTACAGTATTCTACTCTACTCCATCAGAGGAAGAATACCAAGCCCAAATCATGACTCAGTCAGCACCATTCAAACATTTAAAGTGAAGTTTAAAATGCAGCAAAAGTTTTAATATGAGTATTTAGAATAACTGCAATTGAAATTCCATTTTAAAATACTTAAACAATAAATGACAGCTGTGTATCAATACCAAAGCAAAAAAAAGGTTGCATAACGCAGATAACACATGATGAATTGAGTGATTTATGTAGAGGAGCAGATTGCTGTGTAATTACAATGGCAGCTGTCGAAAAGTCAGATTCTCTGTGTCTTAATCTTCGCTGGTTACATCTGTGGTTTGAGGTACGCAGGCTGACTGGGCTGCAGACGCGGAGCATGAGGGGCGGGTGTGTGGCGAAGTGGGGCAGAGAATCAGTAAACAAGGCGGTGACATTTTCAGCATGTAAAAATAGACAGTCGTGTTTCCGCAAATAACTTCTGTCTGTCTGGGGGAACAAAGATGAAGATGCATCCAATGAAAATTGGATGCCTTCACTTCTCATGTCATGTTTTATTTCTTATCATCTAAGCAGATTGCTGTTGTACATTTAGCAGAGCTATTTTCTTTGTGCATGCTAAATTATTTTCTATTAAAGTGTGAATGTGGTCGACTGCGTTATTATTGGCAGGTATCGGCAGTCCCAATAGAAATTGAATGCAACTTTGGTGCCGTCCATACCTTAAATCTGCGACTGACTTTGAGGAATTGCAACATTTCATATCTTGTCTGCCTCTCAGATGCATCTCAATCACTGAACCGTGAAATTCCACACAGGTTAGCCAAAGTCAGGTCAGGTTACAGGGAACCTGTCAGTACGCTGATTCCTCACTCACATTTGTGTGTTGAACCAGAACCAGAGGCAAAGAGCCTGGGTTAAGTCAAGCTTGCATACGTCTTTTCACCAGAGTCTTTGTTTACATGCCTGCTTTTCGAGAACAATGACATCAGTGTTGAAACCAGGTAGCGCCTCTTTATATGGAAAGTATGCATGGAAGTACATCTAAACTGCTGTTCACAGACCATGACTGTCAGTGAGAAGAGAAAGTAGAGCCATTAATATTAACTAAATTTCCAATAAATCAATATCTGGGGGTTATTTCAGTGCAAGACCGACGCACAATAAATCCATTCTTAGCAGGTGCACACCAAAACAAATATGTTTCCTGTGTAAACCGGAGCAGACTGTTAATAAAGCATCAGAGGAAAGGAATCTGTTGCGTCTCCCTCGTGTAATCCTTTCATGATTACGGAGCCTGTTTTACATTTCCAAGTTTCACACAGAGAGAAACGTCTCCTCTTCCTCAGTAGGTGGTCTCATCTGCATTCAGATCAGCCTTCCTCTTGCTTCATGCCCGACAGCAGCTGTGGTGGTAGAATCAAGACTGCTTTAATGGTCATTCATTTAATGATAACTGATTATTGTACGGTAATCACCATCATCAACATCCTTCACTGTGTACTGTGAATAGGATTATTTGGAATACTTAAACATGTGTTTTGTCTATTTACTGTTTATCCTCTTCAAATAATCCACATTTTGCAGCAGTGATTTGTCTTGGCTGCTTCTGTCCTCCCCAGACTCAGAGACATTGAATATGATGACATATTGATAATAAAAACACATTTTTGTATTTACATAATAACCCGAAGCAGTTGTGGGAAGCTTTGAGACACACACATACTTTATTCTACCCACAATAGACCAAAATAATCATAATCCTCATCATCATCCCTCTGGCAAAATATTTTCTAAAAGCGCGGCCCTGCTCCATGTTAATGTTTTCTCGTTGATTTAATGTAATTTGATAAGCTTTGAGGAACTGAAGGGGAAAACTGTTACATCTAAGTGAGGCCCACCCAGGAAGCATGCATGGAAGCCCCACCTGGATTAGCCCAGATGGGTTGATGATCCTGATTGATTCGAAACAGGATTTGTATCAGACTAAAAGAGGGATAGACTGAAATGGCTCCGGACTCTTAGCCACAGTCTAGGAGGAGGAGGAGGAGGGCTGGGCATCTTTTATTTTCTTATATGCTCATGTATTTTCTTTATTACTATTTATGCTTTTTGCTATTAAATGATCAAGTGGTCCACAGATTAACTGGCCCAACTGGGATTTGTCTTCTATTGTAGAACGAAGCCCACTTGGGACCCGTCCAGCAGCCATGTTTGCTACACACAAACGGAACTTACTGTAAATCTCTACAAGATGTTTAAACAAGAACGTACTACAGCAACACGATCCAAGGTTTACAGTAATCAAATGGACATTCCACAGTAGTACTGTGTGTGTGCGTGTGCGTGTGTGTGTGTGTGCAATAATCGTGTGTGTGTGTGCACACACATACAGTCATGTTCTGATGTGGCTCCACTCGGTCCAGTCAGACAAACAGCCAGTTCTCCGTTT
>CAAKHC010016658.1:7413-32562 GCA_901007825.1 Macroramphosus scolopax | reverse complement strand
AACCCCCCCCCCCCCCCCCCCTTCTTATACTGACGCACAAGGCAGATGCTTTCTAACGTTAACCCATTCACATCAACATAAGACGCACTCTGCATTTGACGTCAATAAACGGATGATCAACTCCATTTTCAACGATGAGTCGAGTCGGATCCCAAGTTTTTCTGATGACCATCAATCAAAACCAACTTCCTGTTTACATTCAGTTAAGACATTGTTTGCATCTTTATTTCTGCAGCAGATGAGTTAGAGATATCTTTAGATTTCTTCAGATATTTCCTTGTTCTTTGCACAGAAAAGGACAATAACTGGTCAGGTGCATGTGTCAGGGACGTGTGTGTTCGGTTCTAACAATGAGAAATGCTACGAAAACTGCTGCATAATCGATGCCGCTCGTATAATGTTCAGCTTCCCTGAAGACCTGTTACCAGATGACGCCGTCGCTTTGCATCACATTAGAAAGCAGTGGCACTTATTCATGTTCAATTCCCAGCAGGTGGTGAATGTGAGCGTTACATACAGTTTACCATCGACAGTCGGATGCAGAGGGGGATTGTTCACATTAGGAAACATCAACCTTTCATCAGAGCAGCTGGCTTTTCATCCAACTGTGACTCCTAAAGCGAAAAAAAAACCCCGTCACCGCCTGCCTGTCGGCGTTAGTGGTTTCATTGTACACGACCTCCAAGAAACCCAAAAACTAAAGACCATCCATTACATGCTCATCCAGCCATGTGGTCCAGCTCCTAGAACCCGTCCCCGCGGCCTCCCGGCATGTCGGCGGGGGCAGCAGTAGGTACAGACAAATGAACACAACGTATATAAGAAACACATATTGCTCAGACGTTTGGGAGAAATCAATCACACACTAAGTGATGTCAAGCAGTCGCAGCGTGGACGACGTACCGAGGGGGAAACCGCATTCTGTTCTAATAACTCCAGGAAATAGTCCCGTGTAATTTACAATACCTCCGGTTGCAACGTCCTCACTTCCAAAGCATCTGGATTTGAAGTAAAAGAAAGAAGCTGCAGACACGCTCAGACAGAAAAACCCCGTGTTTTGTGCAGCCTCAGTGACGGAGAGATTCCCTGATAGGCCGGTGCAGTTTAATAGCGAAGCAACAGAAGCTTCTCTTCAAACATGTTCCGCCTGACTGGGCGCGTTAAAATCACTAGTCCGCAGTTATTTGCTCGGACACACTGCTTTTTCTTTTTCCCCCCACAGTGCAATTGTTTTTCCTTAACGTCTGTGTGTCTGTGGCTCCACTCCCGAGCTGGATGTGGACGTGGACTCTCCTTCTTCCAGGCTTAGAGAACGGTGGTGTTGATGATGATGGGGATGCGGCGAGACGTCGTTATCGGTTTGCTCGGACACAGGAGGTGTTTGCAGTTATGACTCGACACCAGATTAACTGGGGAGCATCGAACAATGGAATGAAAACAGTCGCCGTTGTCGGGCGCAACAAGTGCGAGTTCATTGGTGCAGTGAGGAAACAGACAATCTACATGTAATCTCATTGAAAGTCGGTGCTGCTCGCTGCTTGAGGCCACGTTCTGCAGGACATCGTCACTCACTTCACTGTGACCTTGAAATCTGTGGATGGGGGGGGGGGATCTCTGCCTGAGAGAAGCTGGTTGACCTGCTTCTGATAGAGAAACTCACTTGAAGTCAGTAAAGAAGGTTCTACAGAAATGTCTCATTCACAAGCTGCAGCAGATGTTTTATTGGTCGATCTGCAACGGAGACGTAAAGAAGATGCAGATCGTTCGGCTGCAGGAATCCTTCATGATTATGAAGCAATAAGACTGAAACTAGTCTCGGTGCTCCATGAAAGCAGTGCGAGCTGATGGTGAAAGCCCCATTCGTTTTACTCCCGCCCGCAAATGTTGTTGACAGACTCAGCTTTAGCTTCCCAACGCTCCGGATGGCAGACATGCGACCACGGAGCCGCTCGGCTATTTGCAGGCGGCAGATAAACCGGGAGCCATAAATCAAACAGAGGTTTCTGTACAAATGGAGATCAGACGCCTTCCGAAAGACGGTTTAACAGTCAGAGTCAAAGAGAAGTGAAAGTAGTCTGAGATCCTGTTTTTCATGAATTATTTTCTGTTGTTTTTCTTCTTTCCATATGTTGCCATCGTTTTCCCCCTTTGGGGGTTTGTGAATTAGCATCTGCCGGTTTAGCGGTCGAGGCTTTAAGTGAGCTGGAAAGCAGGCGAGCCTTAATTAAACATTAAAGTCTTTGACTTGAACAATGACAAGACATTCCTCCGCCTGCCGTATCGACATCGGGGAGAAGCTGCTCCGACGTTCACAACTATTCTCCTAATTAACTTAATTGGTCAAGTGATTATCATCACCTCTTGAACACTCCGGTTAATGTGACGCCGGTTTGTTTCGGCGGTGACACACGACTCGGAATTATCTTCTGTTAGTGTTTCCTTCACTTTGTGCATTCACTTAGTTAGTAAAGCCGTGTCCTTAATTAGCGAGTCACCGTCTCGACATGGGTGCCACCGCTGATTGCAGAGCCGGAGCGCGCCGGTGCGCCGGCTGCTTCCCAGATCGTTTTTCAGTCCGTGACATGCACGCGTGCGTTCAACGTTTCACACAAGCTCATCGTAAAAGAAGATCTGTGTTGACTTGTTCCTCTCTTATACTACAGATATTGTGAGCTACGAGGACGCTGTCTTTAAACGTTACAGAAGCGGGCTTGGTTCACATAAGTTTGATACCCTGGGCAACAAAGGGGGCGGGGCTTGTGAAGGATCAGTACTTTCCTCCCCCTCAACATTCCCAGCTGAGCACTAACTGCCCCGGTGTGTGTTTGTATGATCACTACCTGGTCAAATTGACGTAGCAATGAGGTCCAAAGACGGAGCTGCTACATGAACCATCACATCAAAGAGACGGTGCCCTCCAGCCCCCCCCCGAGGCATCTGCACCCCTGCTGTCTTCATCACCTGCATAGTCTTACTTACCAAACCTTATTGGAAGGAAACCACCATATTAAGATCACACAGTTTCAGGCAAACACGAGTGAGCGAGGCGAGCAGCCGGATTTCTTTCAAACCTCCGATGTCGTCACACGACCACACGTACGCTCCAAAAGTTTGGGAGCGATTCCCGTCTACGAGCTATTAAACTTCTGCAAAAACATTACGTCCCTCTGAAATATGCGCGCCGCCTTTTACATACATCATGCGCCGCGAAACACAAACATGCATTATGAGTGATAAATATGAACTATAACTGCGGACGGCGCCATCGTTCACGATGATTTACGACGGGCTTCTCACTGCGGGCAGAAATCTGCAAGATGGATTGCTGATGGTCAGATGTGATTGTATCTGCGCTGCTCAGTTGGGCTTTCAAATATCAGAAACACGCTCTCTCCTGCACACTCTCCTTTTTTTCCTCTGCAGCGCTCACTTATATACTCACTCCCTCCCTCCCACCTCCGCTTTCCCCGGGGGAAAATCACGGGTGTTTTTCAGGCTTTGCCTCTGTTTACCTGGTTCTTTGTTCTGGCCTGTCACATTATCTCTCCAAGTGACGACGTAGCCTCCCCGCGGGCTCGTAATGAGGAAGTAGCGGCGGCCCCGTTTCCTCACGTGGGGGTACATCGGGCGTGCCATGCATTGTTTTAAGATGTTGACTAATTGGGCAGTTGACAAATTAGAGTTTCCATCCTCCCTTACATGAAAATTGTCTATGTTCATTTCCAATAAAAAAAGAAGGAGGTGGTACATACGTGTGTGTTTTTCCTTCCCTACAGAAGAACCGTGTTTCTACACGTTTTTTTTTTTTAAATATTAATCATTATACGGCAAAGAAAATCCATTCGACCCATGAAACACTATCCTGACATGAAAAAAAGTTGAACTATCACAGCTCTCCCCCACAGGGTGCCCCGTGAAATTGAAAGCATTCCCCGGCAAGAAATATTGACGTCCAACCCCGCGGTGCTTTAGCGGTGTTCTGGGCTCAAAGCAAAGTTCATATACCCACTCCTGAGATGTTAAGGCTGTTCATTCAGAGTCTGTGAACATCAACAGCTCTCTAAACGCGGGCGAGGCAGGATGAGATCTGAAATGTCTAATAAAAATCAATATCTAAAAACCTGCACGCCCTTTCCACATGAATACTGCGAACGTATTTCAGCTTTTTGAATTAAAACAACCATGAGTGAGTGATTTACCTCCCTGTTTTTTTTTTTTTTTTTTTTTGGTCCTGATGTTCTGTCTGATATGGAATTGATCGTTGCAGCCAGGCGCGAACCGAAGCTATCGATCTGATTTACGACTACATTTTTATTTCACTTGTTCCCCTATAACGGACGTGCATATAAATTTAGCAGGGGAAGACGTACGAGGACAGTTCGGGGGTTTACATGGTTCAATAAAAGACGTGCGTCTCGGTGATTGAACTGCCTGTTCTGCAGGGTTAATGTGCAGCAGCTACACATGCTCTTCTTCCTGCTCTCTTCTCTTAACTGCACACATCATATTTACATACACACACAGTATTTGTGATGCAAGGACAACCGAGCATGTTCTAATAACGGTTAAGATGTGAGCTGGGTCGCTGACACCTGACGGACCGGTCGTGATTCTGCAGATCGTAGCTCTCCGTCAACCACTCGAGCAGCATCCTTCATGCAAAATGATCCGAGGACTTCGCATCCATCGTCGGATTGTGCAGTAATAGAAGGTGTGTGAAGATGCTCGGCCATCCGAGGCTTCGCCATCCAGCAAGAGTGTTAAATCAAGCATCTGGACTTGGCTGCAGACACTTGAACACATCGCCTCTCTCATCCAAGAAGCCTCCTTGGGTAACTGTGGAGGAAAATTGAGGGATACAAATCAAATGAAGATCTTACAAGAGTATAACTTTGAATGTATTACATTCATTGCACATTATGATTGCACATAAAGAACGATCGCGCTGACGATCCAGCCGGTGGCCTTTTACTACCTCGGGAACACGAAAATGCTCCGTGAATTTCACGGCACGGCTCATTGCTGCTTACAGTTATAGGATTTTTTTTTTTTTCATGCATCATTTTCAGGTTCCGTTTCTTCTGCTCACTTCCTCGTCCTGTTCGTCAGGACAACAGCCGCTGCACATCCGGAGGCGTCGGTGCTGCTCTGCACACGGCTCCCGAGGGCCTGGAGGGTGTCGCCCGTGAGGCATTATCATGCAGTCTAACAGCTCGGGCCCCATTAACTGCACTTTCAGAGCGTTCCCTTCCCCTTGTTGTGTGTGAGGCCCTGTTGTCATGCCCCTGTAATTAATGTTATCTCGCGCCATTAAAAATCAAGTCTGGTTTACTGAGGTCAACCGGCAGAACATGCTGAAACGCAACAGGTAACATGGTGAATGGACAGGTGCATCATTTTACTAATGGTATAATTACGGACCATTAAGTCTGATGTTCCTTGCAGACAGCGTGAGACGCAACCTGACTGAGCTTTGACCTGCAAACTTGCAAAGCTGATTTCATGTCGAAGATTTTGCTCCTTCTGATCCGCTGAAGTGACTGAATTCACCTTATTTCCATCTGCTATAAGACAGCATGCAGGCCAGGTCAGCTTGCATATCGCTTTGCTTTTCTAGAATGGAATAAAAACACAAAGTATGTAGGATCCAGTTCCTTTCTTCCATATATTTATAATAATTCGATCCATTCGCCTAATTAAACGCTTAATTAAACTTTCTTTACCTTTTCTCCCCGGAGGTTTGTTCCCCCCTTCAGCCTGCTGCTCTCACTTCTCTGCTGCATAAATTATTACGAATTAATTTGTGTGAAATTCGGGGTGCGGCGGCGACTTAACTCCCGAGTTCAGACACTGAGACAGCGAGGTTGGAAAAACACACAGATTTGCCAAGACACAATGCTAATAATCATTAGCAGAGCAGCGTTGAGTAGCGTGCAGCCGGCAGCTGAAGCCGTCGCTGATTAATTCAGTGAGTAAACTTGATGACAGGCCCAAATTAAACCTGGCTGTTCCTGCAAACCGCTCTCTGTTCTTAAAGGAAGAATCTCCTCTTCTGTAACAACGATGTGAAAGATCCAAAGAACTCCTACAGAGTGATGCATCGTCTCTCTGGGGAATTGCATCGTTTTGGGGAGTGACATACGTTCAATTGAACTGTCGCTTATATCAGATCAATAATTCAGGCTTGACCTGACCCCATTAATCACCTCGGGGGGGCGTGTCAAGGCTTCCGGTTTAGCCGGTGGATATCCGGGGAAGGACTTCCTGTTTTCCTCCTGCTTGTTATAGTTTAAAGTCGGACCAGAAACATACAGCCGTTGAGGCAATATTGATCATTATCACGAACACCGTCAAATTATTATTGCTTTTAAATTTAAAGGCTGAATTTTGCTCCTTACTGGAAAAAAAAAATTACCGGTGTAATTACGTGTTTAATTTTATTTAATTATATCAGCTATGACTCATACATGAATGCAGATAAATTAAAGTTAAATCACTGTCAGATGATTGATGATTTATTTCCGCCAATGCATGGAACAAAAGCCTGCTCAAAGGTGATTGGTCGATACAAGCGTGCAGAATCTGTAATATAGAGCTCAGCCTTACTTTCTGCAGGAAGATCATATAAAATTCAGGAGGGAGTAAAAAGCGCCAGTCAAACCATCTAAATATGTAATTCATGTGTTTTTATGTCGTATTAATTAACATCAATACTGCAGCTCTGTGTGTTATTATCTTGATCTCTTTCCATTGCTGTCATCGCATTGTTTTTTATCCAACTTTTTCACCTCCCAAAATATTTCCACTGAACTGAACACGGGAACAAAACTGGATAAATGGAAAACGCACCTGGTTGAGTGCACGACTGCTCCCCACAAAAAAAAAAAAAAAAGTAGCTACTCATCTATGAACCCCGGAGCTATTATTGAGAGTGCCGTCTGTTGAACACAGCTTATTGCCAAGTCTCAGTAAAAGCATAAATTAACATATAAAAAATGGAGCGTGCAATTACCGGCACCATCCTGGAGTCAGGGGACTACTGTGATGCTCATTTATCCACGGGACCAGCGCGTGCAGATTACTGGATTTCTGCGGATGCTTAACAGGATGCAACAAATGGGATGCTGAGCTTTCGCAAGGTTCTAGCCGTCGCCTGAAATCATCATCCTTTCCTGCATCTATTCTTTCACTGAAGTCGGTGCATCTGTGTGATGAAACAAGGGGCGGGACAACCAGCTGGGACTTTGATTTGGCAACACTCTGCTCCCCTGGAATGTGGTATTGTCATATCTCTTCAACTGCCACATCACATGAGGGGAAACCTTCTGAAGAATTGTGTCCAGACACTATTTTTAAACGAGAATTTAAACTCTCCTGGAGGCTCCTGGTGGACCACCGACGCTGTGTTTTGCTCTTTTTTGTCAGAATATCTTTATGCTTATAGGCATGGAGACCCAGAAGGGAAGGTGGGATACAAACACCTCCCACGCCCTCACTTACCAATCACTTACCGTCTCCACCACCTGAGCCTCATCTACACAATCACTACATATCGGTATAAGTGTCTCTCAGCCGCCAACCCTCCTGTTGGTCTCAGCTCTCATGTCCTTCTCCTCTCTGAGCGTCAGGGTTTAGGATTTGCACTGCAGCCCCACAGCCAGAAGGTCCTCGGCCTCGCAGTATCTGGTCCATTCTGAGGCTACGTGTTCTCTCTGTGTCCATATGGGGTTTCACCGGGTTCTCCGATTTCCTCCCAGCAACAAAGACTTGAATTCTTCTAGCTGCTTTATTCTTTTCTCGTGTAGCAAGACAAATAAAAGCCTGGAAACATCGATTCTCTGTCTAACTTCCTCTTCGTGAAGCAGCTGTGGCCCTACCAGCCCGTCTACTGCTCAGGCAGGTTACATGTAGGGTCTTCATATGGGCGACACGGTGGTGCAGTGTTTCGGTGTTCTGGGCTCGAACTTCCCGTACGGAGTTCGCACGTTCACATTCGCACACAAAGAAACTGCAGTTTAATTCTTTCTTCATAATTAGTGTGAGTGGTTTGTCTGCTTCTGTCTGGCTCTCTGATTGACTGCCGACCTGTCCGGCGTGCACACCGCCCTGACAGGATGAGTCTCATTATAAGTTTGAATTGTTAGAAAACCCTCTGATTCGGCGTGCAGCTGCGGACACTGTTGAAAGAAGGAATCCGAGAGAGCTGCCGTCTGTGCTGATCCTGGTTCTTCAACACTTTATTAAACTTTCCATCTGATGTCCTTTTTTTTATTATACTTTTCTTTCTCCCAATATTTCCATTTTTTATTTCCCTGTGTTTACGCTCATTTATTTTTCATCGCATTATAAATTCTGTTTTGATGAGTGCTGATGTGAGTGCTATGAACTAAATTATTTAAAGCGAGTGAAACTGTTGAAGCTCGATGATTGAGCGATCGCTCCTGATAATGGCTTACAGGTGCAAAGCGTAATGAAATAATGACGTTTCGGTGTTGCCGCGGCGGCGTGTTGTCGGAGGACGCTGTGACACGTTCGGGGAGTTGTGATGTTTTTTTCTTATCGGCGGGTCTTAAAGAGTGATGGCCTGAATTTACAGCTGATTAATGGAACTGCAGGTCTCAACCACACACAGCTGAACTTCTCAATTCCATCCCAAGTGAAACTATGTTTTACGAAGTGCAAACACGATGGAGAAAGTTTGCTTTTTGTAGAATACTTTTAATTAATCCGTCAGGGGAAATTCTGCTGTTCTTTTAACCCATCTGTAGGTGAACAAACCCACCGGAGCAGTGGAGGTTCGCTGCCTCACCTAAGAGCTCTTGAATGTTGAGGGAGGGGAAGGTGCTGGATGATGCTTCCTGGTCCTGGGGATTGAACCGGCAACCTTTTGGTACTGAGTTTGCTTCTCCAACCATTGGGCCAAAGAGGCTAATCAAGTAGGGAAAGACCATCATTAGGTAATTAGACGACCTTCGTTGTCATGTTTTGTCATCGTAGTTTGTAGTTGTTGTTTCCCGGCTGGTCAGAGGATTCGTCCTCGCTCGTAATATTATGACGTCATCTAATTTCCTCCTTTGCATTTGACTGTTTCCCTGAAAACAGGGTTTGGTTTGATGGGAACAGAATTTTTAAGGGTTCATGGAAACATTGCATGTATGCATAATTCCACAGGGCAAAAAACAACAACAAAAAAAAATGCTCAAGAGTATATTTCTTTCACGCAAACGGTCCTTGTGGGATCATATATTGAGGTATTAGACATGTACAATGACAGGCATGCTGACGCTGGTAAACATCAAACTCGCATCCTTTTTATGGGGATTTGAATGTTCCTGATTAATTCAGTGTTCCGTTCCTTTCTCCTCCGTATGTAACCGACTGGATGCTTTTACTTCCCATCCGGAGATAAACCACAGGAAAGCAGGAAATATAGTTTATTTCTGTGTGTGGAGCTGTATTCCTTCGGGAGACAAAGACGGAGAACTCTGCCCTTCTCCATAAAAAAAAACCCCAACAACAACATTACACTTAGTGCGTCATTTCAGTGATGTGGAAGTCAAACTCTAAAGGCTGCACCAGCTGTCTCAGCCTGCGAGCGCACTAACTGGCTTCCTGGCTGTTTGGAAGCAACACAGCTGTCTGCAGGAGGAACGAAATATTCCTGACGTTTTGCATGCATCCATTATCCGCCTTGTGGGAAAACAACACAAGTCCTTTTCTGAGAAATTGTTCCCCTCAGTTCTGGATCCTTGCGGAGGCATCAACAGGAGGACTGATGTACAGTAGTTCCCTCTGAAGTAGCGCCGACGTCTCTCTGCTGCAACACAATGCGGCACAGAGAAACTGAGACTTTAAAAAAAAAGGAGACTTTAATGCTGCATGGCTAAAACTGCAGACTGAGAGCATGCACGTCCATCCCATTCTACCTATATTGTCTTACTACACAGAAAGTACAAGGTGTATTTCATTTCCATATACATTTACGTTTCAAAAAGTCTACTCACATGATGCGGCGAGTGACTGGCGTTAACATCCCCGGACACGTGTGTGGTCTTACCGCTCTGCTACAAATCTATATAAGACATAAGATCTTCTTCTCAGGGTTTTTGGGCAGCGAGACTTGACCCTGCCACAATCCTGCCTATCAGGTGTAGGACTGAATCGCACCTATTAACAAGAAAAGGTATAAACAGTACAAACTAAAGTCAGCATCTGGCTGGGCTGATAGCCAATCAGAGTAAAGGATAAGTAGGTGCTGCAAACACGTAGGTTTTGTGGCATCCACCTCAACTCCCCCTTCT
This sequence comes from Macroramphosus scolopax, assembly GCA_901007825.1. Lineage (NCBI taxonomy): Eukaryota > Metazoa > Chordata > Actinopteri > Syngnathiformes > Centriscidae > Macroramphosus > Macroramphosus scolopax. Next base: position 22,261 of record CAAKHC010016658.1, on the reverse strand, counting down.
GTATTCATACTTTCTCTCAATAGATAGACGTCATCGAACTAAACAAGGTGTGTTTGCGTTAACATACACCTATTTTTAACATGAGTTTCCTCCATGTACGCCGGTTTCCACCCACACACCAAAAAATTTGCAGTTAGGTTTGCTGACTAAATTGATTGTGAGTGTAACTGGTTGTCTTTAGCGTCCCCGGACTGGTCGCCAGTCGATCACAGAGCTGACAAAGAGACAGACGACAAGTCTCCAATTCACCTAACTGCATGTTCTTGCTATATGAGAGGAAACCGGAGTACTCGGAGGAAACTGATACAACCGTGCCACCCGTATCTCATCAAAAACAGTCTATTCATTTTAGGAAAGACGTATTCGCGACCTCAAAGTCACCGTATTATGTGTATTCAAGTATATATTATGTAATTAAGTTTGAAGTTTAATTGCATATTGTGTTTCATGTGCAGCTGTGGAAAGCTTTGCATGGAAGGGTGTGATAATGTAATGAACTACTTTTGACAGTTTCCGTCACTGCCCGGCTTCGGTAATTGCTCGAGGCAATCTGTTAAAAAGCTCAATGATAGAGGTTCTTCATAAAATCCAACCTTTTCTCAGTTGACTTTTACTGCTGGTTAGAGTGGTTTGTGAAGAGACACGTGGAAATGTGCTGCGACTATATTTTTTAATTTCAACTGTTGAACTGAGTGCCCATAAAAATGAAATGAACAAGTCAGCCCTCTTTGTTATGAGCACGCAGACTATAACGCTAGTTTGATATGCATTAGTTTGATAAAATAAGCATTTATATTTATGAATGCTTCTCATTCAGTTGCCCTCATATATAAGGAAATTACTTCACAGTGCCCGGGAATGCACATGCTGTTGTCTACACACTGTGTGTAGTCAAGAAGCTACTGATGTGGTGGCAATGACAAATGCTCATTTCTGCGATGCTATTTTCCGTCGCTGTGTTCATATTTTCAGCCGCCTCTGTAATAAATCATGAGGTTCATCACGCCGTGCAGGCACAGGCGAGTCCACAGCAACAATAAAGCACTTCTAGTCCACAATGGACACGAGATGGTTTTAATAAGTCGGCTTTTTCTCTTACTTCTTAGGCCGGAGAAGAGGGAGAATCACCTGCTATCTTACACCATGGACTCACTTACTCGGGGGCCCTGGAGCATAAACGAGCTGCTGGGGCCCCAATTTAACCTCGCCGTTTCCACCCACTCTCAACTCATCCCGCACAGTATTGCCCATCCTGGGATTTTATCCGCCTCTGGTTTTTTACTGTTTAGTTTGACTAAGCTCAAAATAATTGAGGAATATCCACCGTGCAGGAAAACGTGACACACTGACCCTCTTCAAGACGCGGCTGCTGGATCAGTTGATAAAAGCTGGACCAGTTTCAGAGCGCGGGAGTGGGAGGATTTGGGATGTATGAGCTGCTCTAATAGCAGCTCGCTCCACCCAGGATGATCGTGCATGTGTCGCCCAAAAACGTTTGCCAAACGATGCGTTGTGTCAAACTGAGAAGTCACACAGGTGCACTCGTCCTGCAGCAGTAACAGGAGTGAGAATAGTGTTGAGGTTGTTAAGGAACCAGAAAAATCGACCAAGCTGTTTTCAAAATGAATCTTGAGGTACCGGACTTATGTTATAGGTGTTTGTCGTTTTTCGGTCAAAGATTTCAGAAGATCAGGATGAAATCGGTGTTGATTGGGAGACGTAATAGCCGAACATTCAGTAGAATAATATTCCAGGGGCGGCATGCTGGTACAATGGCCGTATTCCTCTGAGGCTTTTCTGTGTGGAGTTTGTATTTTCTCCTTGTGGGGTTTCCTCCGGGTACTCCGATTTCCTCCCACGCACCAAAAACCCTGCAGTTAGGTTAATTGCGGACTGTAAGTCAAATGTGAGTGTGACTGGTTGTCTGAAACATCCCCGGACTGGTGGCCAGTCAATCACAGAGCTGACACAGACACAGATGACGAGTCTTCAATTCACCTAACTGCATGTTTTTGGTGTATTGGAGGAAACCGGAGTACTCAGAGGAAACTGATACAACCATATCTTATCTAAAACAGTCTATTCATGTTAATTGGAGACTGTAAGTGAAATTGAAGTGTGACTGGTTGTCTGTCTTTGTGTGTCAGCACTGTGATTGACAGGTGACCAGTCCAGGATGAATGGATGGACAGATGGAACATATTCTCATATTTCTAAACAAAGCAAACAAGTTATTAAGTTACCAAATGCCACACAGTGATCCCGGGGCTTTTGGGTTATTCAGGGATCTTGGGCTCTGGGGCCTCATATATATTTCTATAGTAATTTAGAGTTTTGATTCCGGCCGACTGATGAATGTAAATCCTGTAGAAACTCTCTTTGTGTCGCTGTTTCATCAAACTCATAGAGGGGAAATACTTCCCAGTTTTGTGCAGTGGGTTTATCTGAGCTTTACCTCTGAAAACAGCCGCTTGTTGCTGCAGTAAACACATTCGACGGATGCAGAAATCCTCCCTAATACGTTTCTCTGGGTTTGCCACTTGACGGGATCCCTTTCGACATTACACGTAGTCATTTGATCCACTGCCAATATAGAAATATTGACGCCTGTCTGCTCCTCTTTCTTCAGTGCATTCTTGGAACGTCTTTTAATTTCATAGCCTTCACTTTATAATCAGGCTTTGATGTTCTTTTTTTTCCTTTTTTTTCAAATGTCATCTGTCAATAAGAGCTGCGCTTTAGGCCTCGTACCTTTGATGAGCACATCATGCCTGCGGGCTACAAGACATATATTCCCCGGCACTTGATGGGAATCTTGCAGCCCATGTTTGCACTGAGATTCATGTTTATATTTATGGGCTTTAAATGCTTCAGATTAAACCTGATGTCTCAACTGTGCAAAGAAACCTTCCGTGAACTTTTCTTTACAAGTTTGAAGTTCCATTTCCAACTTAATTGCGATTCTGTCGTGTTCCCGCGAAGATGTGTGATCTGCAAAAAAAAAAAAAGGAGGAGTGCAGATTTAATTCTTTGTTCTGGAAATAATGAGGTCCGTCCCTTTGAGGCTGTTGTTTCTTCTGCTGATTAGCTCATTGTTTACGATAATTGCTGAAAAAAACTATCAAAATTAATTTTTAAAATATCACACTGATGTGCAAAGACTGGATTCAACAGATTTGTGTTTAAATTAGTTTTAATGATATGAAAAAAAGCTAATAAAATAAACATTATCGTTTTGTTTGCCTTTTAAATTTTCCTGGCAAAAGAAAAACCTTTTTGTCTCAGACTTCTCACAGGGACAATTAGGTCGGGTGTGATTTGTGAATTGCTTATTTTAATTAATACAATTATATATTTACCCTCAGACATCGTTAATACTTTAACAACTCCCTTGACTGCCTCTGTTAACATATTAATGTTGTTACATTCAGTGCATTCCAGATAATGATTTTTATTGTTTCTGCTACATGTCCCAAAATGAATGTGGGACGACGGTGAAAGCTGCACTTGATATCCTTAACGTGCAACTCTGACCAGACATGCTATGCAAGCTGCAGCAGCAGGTGATGCAGCTCACCTGCTGCTGCAGCTTGATTTGCATCATCTGACTCCTTCTTGTAAAAATCGAAACGCACAGAAACAACCCGACCCACAGAACTCAATCATTACTGCCCCATTGCCCTCACATCCATATACATGAGATGTCTGTCGAAACTGCCGCTACAAACATTCCTGCCAATTGCTACCCAACGACCGGGCACCCGTCAATTTGCCTTCAGGGCTACGAGGGGTAGAGAGGATGCTGCAGCCGGCTCTCCTTCAGCGTATGGATTCCACGGGGGGCTCCTCCGCCACGATCGTCTCCCTGGACATCGTCTCTGCTTTCAGTAGCACCTAATTATCCAGAAGCTGCAGCTACTCAACACACATCTGATCCATCTTCCTCCGTGACAGACGGCAGGCGCCTCTGTCGGGCACAAAAATGTCACCTGCCACCAACGCCGACATGAACTGACTGACGGCAGTCGGCGCATTTTACTTTTCCAGCTATTAGTACTTGTCAAATGTTGTTGATAACAGCCGTCGGTAGGCTTTCAGAAAAGAAATACGCCTTGTTAAAGGGCAAAGGGGAACGCGTTCCGGCGTCCCCAGCCACCATCTCTGCAATTGCATGACGTTAACATCCTATATTTACAGAGAGCTGGCGATATCCGTCCACATCCAAGTTAAAGCCAATCTGCACGGCTCTTAGACGGTCTTCCTTCAAGTACCGTTTGTTTACTGTTTGCTTGGGTGCATCCATTTCTTAAAAAGCTTTTCAACGACCACCAGTCGCCTGTTTTCGGGAGATGCAGTGTTGCAGCTCTTGACTGAATGCATGTTTGCCTTTTAAATCTGTGCTGAGCTGCAGCTGGCGTCAGACTTTGACCTGCGTGCTTGAACCTGTGTCGCTCTGATCCGCACGTACAGCAGCTCGTGTCTAGTTTAACGTCTTCAGAGGTGGAAGGAATCCCATGCAGAGCATGCAGGCTCCACTCCAACAGGCCCAGCCAGTCAGACGCTTGCCAACGGCCAACTGAGTACGGCAGAAGCTCCCCTCAGTTATGATTCACTCTGGCACACTTGTATCACAGAAATACTCAGTCGCTTCTATCACTAATTTGTCACTGCCTTGCCAGTTCTATCTTCACAGTACCCCCCACTTAAGCCACAGACTCAAGGCTGCTCTCTGAGACGCCGAAATCTTTGTACGCCACACATTGATATTCAGAAACTGTAACCTGACTGTGTAAGAGGAGTGGAGATGAGGAAGGACAGGAACAAGGAAGGGCTCTTCTATTACAGATGCACAGAAACGAAGAATAATGAGGCTTTTTTTTTTTTTTTTTTTTTTTTGGAAGACATTGTTTCTGTTCAATGTGCTTATTATGGTCATTATGTGGAATAATTCATTCACAGATTATAACATGAACAGTCAAATCAAGCCAATATAAGATATATCAGATAATAGAAAATGGAGAGATTGTGTGATCGTCACGCCGTCCCGCTGAGCAATACATCTAATATCAAATCTCTATTATTCTAATTTAATACCCCGTCTGAAAGGAACCTCAGGATATCCCATCTTTTTTAATAACGGCAGAGATTGAGAGGGAAGTTAATGCTCTTTGAATTTTCCATAACTTTGCTGAACCAAGTTGGAATTAAACGGACGCCGCGTGAATGTTCGGCCTCAATCCTTCTGTGTAAATCAGGGACGGGTACGTAAATCACCCTCAACTGACTGCGCGGCACTCTCATATCCATCGGCGAAGATTAAATTTCTCTCAATGGCCTTCCGTGTATATTCGTATTATTTTTTATTTTATTCTATTATTATTATTATTTAGTTTTTTTCTCTGCAGAGCTAAAGGTGCTAATATCAGTCTGAAGTCAGTGTGACATCATGACGAAGCAGAGCAATATATATTTTGGGGCTTGGGGAGGAATATCAAGTCTTCCATCAGGCTCAAAAGTTCCTTTATAATTTGGTCAAGTTGGCTTGACCAAATCGTATTAAGGTCATGTATTGTATCGTTCGGTATTCCATCCATCCATCCGTTTCCTGACTCTTCTATCCGGACTCCCGGTCGCCGTGGCAGCAGACTGAGTAAGGTAACCCAGATGTTCCTCTGCCCACCCGGCACTCTCCAGCTCCTCCTGGGGGGCCCCGAGGCGTTCTACTGCCAGATGAGTTCTATAATCTCTCGAGCGTGTTCCGGGTCTACCACAGGTTTTCTACCTGTCCTGGAACACCTCCCGGAGGCGTCCCAAACAGATGCCCCAACCACCTCAGCTGAGTCCTTTTGACCTGAGAGAGCAGCAGCACGACTCCGAGCCTTCATCTGACCTCCTCAACCTGTCTCTTATTGGTACATCTCTTACCAATATCATCAGGCTGATTACAACTAGTGAACGCAGTTCATATTGGACAGGCACCCACCGGCTATAAAGTACTTTTTTTGTTTGGATTGTGCGACAAGAAAAATTCCTGTCCTGCACGTCTCCCTTCAAGCAGGGAAGCTCAACAAGCTGGATGGTAACAAGCGGGGAAAAGTAAGTTCAGAAGTTTCTGTGTTTTGAAAATGGAAAGCAAGTCCTCCTGAGGTACAGTCGGGGGCCTTTACAAGTCCTCGTCCTCCCCGTACAGTATAATGACCTCAGAAAAGGTTAGCCAGCGCGGCAGGCAAAGGGGTCTAGCAAGCATGATGAAACCAGAGCAATGCCCTGCTTCGAGCAAATGATCAATGACAAGAAAGTATCAGTATGTCAGGGAAGGACTGCACAGCGGCATGCCTAAGGAGGACACACGCTCCCGGGGGACCTCGCACAGGCCTTTGTGATTCACTCAAGGCGGAGGAGGTTAGCATGCTTAGTTTCACATCAGGAGACAACGTGCAGCGTCGTTTGTCAAACTCCCGTTATGTCTCACTCCTCATGCTTTAGTCACGACGGGGCCGCTATTGTGTGTCATTACTTATTTTAATAGTGGAATGGCAATTAACGGTTACACTTTTAAAGTATAAAATGTGTGTGCGTGTGTGCCACTTTATAGTCGCGGCTAATTTCTCATTTATTTTCCAAATGGAGGGCGTTTTTAGATTGATTAAACAATCTCAACGTGAAAGTACATAATTAGAAACGTCACTTGAATTAAAAGCGAGAAAAAAAATTATTATTAATCTACTTCACAGTCTGGAAACTAAAAGAATGCTGATGAAATGTGCATTGATTTTACATCATAATTCATCACATTAACAAGTAAGATAGGGCGGTCCGGCTCGGCTCAGGAGGCGAAGTGGGACGTCTATCGGAAGGTCACTGGTTTGACCCCACAAGTGTTCGTGACGATGGTCTTAAGGTATTTACACAAGCGGGAGACGAATAAATATGAATACTTGTTTTGGTACCTCACTCATGACCAAAACAACAGTTGAAAAAGAAGTAAAGGGTTCCAATCAGGAGTCACGAGTCACCGACGGATCCCCACAAAGCTGAGAACACCTGCCGTGCATGTGTGTGTGTTTTTAACGAGGAAGGAGGGGAGAGACGTAATCGCTCATAACTCTGATGCAATATATTCTTATGAAGCGCGTTGCATCGCTCTTTCTTCATGAGAAGGTGGAGGAAGGATGTGCAAAAAAAAGTACTTTATGAAGCACGTTTTCATGCAGCCGATGACCACGTGGCTGAACAAAGCGAAGGTCTGTCAACGGTGTGAATTAGATGAGAATAAAAACCTACATATGAAGAAGAGAAGACGACTGACCGGACGGGAGGGTCCGGAGAGAAAGGGCGGCAAAAATAAAACAAAGGCAGGAAGTACACAGAGATGAGGGGAGAACTATCAAAATAAAACAGGAAATGACAAATAGTCCAAAGTAGAGTTTGAGGCCGATCATGCCAAGCTCAATGAATCAAATCACTACATATAACATGCACACACACGCATTCAGGTCAGATCAGGAGGGCTCGGAGGTTGAAGCATGCAAGTTCAGCCGAGACTTGAAGGCGTCAGCAGAGGCGTCGGATCAGATTGAAGAAGGGGGCCGGTTGTTCCGGAGTCTATGGGCCATGAATATCTCTTGATTCCTAGCTGGGAGCCAAAACCTCACAAGAGGAGGCGTGCGTCTTCCTTCAACAGCCAAAAAAATGTAATATCAGCCTCTGCAGAGCGTTTTTCAAAAGACATCTAACATCTCAATGTCCTTTATTTGTTAATACAGATGGATGTTTGAAATGCACCAACCCAGAAGCAAACTATCTTTTATATTTGTAGCAACGCATCAATGTGCCTCCTTTCATTAGTAATTAAAGCACACAGCAGTTAGAGGTTCACTGCAGTGATAAGGGTCGCGCAACCCTCCTCAAAACTAATTGGAAAAAGGTCAAACCAAATAAGGAAGCAACTAACCCTTTTGCCAGTAGTAAACCTAAAACTGTGTTCTCGGATAAACAAATCAGCTAATGAGTCATAATTCCAAGGACACACTCTTAATAGCGTCTCCAGGAGAGGCCAGAGCGAGCCAGGCTAATTGGCACCAGCGCTCAAAGATGCACAATAAAGGCGAGCGCATGGTAACATATGCAACAGTTAATAGGGTTTAGCATGTGAAATAACGGCGGCAGCGGTGAGCTCATGAGGGGGGCAATTATGTCAAAGCTGTGCACATCCTAGATAACCGTCCGCCTGACTCAATCTGGCTAAGCCCCCGGGGAGGCAGCTTGCAGCAGCTCTGGGGGCTGCAGACACTAACAAGAGGAGGGAGGACGAGGGTGGGGAGGAGAGAGGAGAACAAATCCACATAAACAAAACGTCTAACAAGCTCTGCACACATTAATATTGAGCATGCGTCATGCAAGGCCATCTGGATTACAGTGGAAATACACATTAACACAAAGGCTGAACTAAGAACGGTACTCGGTAAGCCCCGCCCCCTTGATGACCTCATACAATAACCCCTGATGTCATTGCAGCTGCCAGTTTCAAAACTGTCAATGAAGTTTCTCAGTGATGGGAAATCCCTCCCGCCAAATTGGGAGACTGGGATTGATAGAGGACGTGAAGAGGGGGGCGTGTCACATCTGTACAGCAGCTCAGCTCGAGTCGACTGCCTGAAGTAGCTCGCAGGCGTCGCTCTATTTCCGTCTATAGATCTCTTTATTCTTGTTCTATACAACAGATATCTGGTGTATGTCAGGATCCTTGTTTGAAGACCTGCTATCACGGATATAACAGCTCTAAATCTTGCGCAACACCTTCATGAACCTCGTCAGAGCAGCTCGCAGCTGTTACACACCACACCTGTAATTAGATTCGCGGTGTTGAGCTGAACTCCGTTTGACGTCAGCAGATCCGTGACCCGAGTCATGTGACTGGAGTTCTTATCGTCGATGCCGATCAGAGCCGCCGGTCTTTAACTCGTTAAACCAAACACGGGAGAAAAACAAAGACCTCCTGGTCAGAAGCAATAAAACCTTCTTTTTTCGGTTGTCTTGGAAGTGTTGACTAATGTCGGCCTGCTCGCGAGCCCCCGTCGCTGTCGTGTAAGCTTTTAATTACCCATCAGGTGCACGAAGGCTTCTCATCCATTTATGTTATTCCAGGTAATTAGCCGCTTGGCCTTGGTCCTTTTTTTAAACGATGACACTAATCATCAGTGTGCAGATGTGTACAGGACACACATACAAATGACGCGGCACTGCAGTGGTACGCTGAAGAGAAAACACAAGGAAACAGCAGGACGTAAGACAAATTAGACTTGTGATCATCGTTGGATTAACAGGGTGGCACCTGAACCTCGCAGTATTTCTTATGAAAGAATAATCTACATGCACGAGTCAGGCGTCTTGTGTTTTATCAGTAAGAATAGAGAATCAGGTTTGCAGTTAATTGAATCACCACAAGCTGTCTGAAGCAGTAACATGCGCCCCTGCAGGACTCTTTACATCCTGGAACCCCGGAGCGGCTGCACGCCTGGATGCTAATCCCACCTCGTCCGACTCTGTAGGAGGATTTGAATACTGCTGTTATAATGTGTTGCCACGCTCCTCCGGCAGTACGACCACCTCCTCAACTGATAACTCCAATGTACTAATATCATTGTAAATTTCAAGACTTCTAAAAAAAAAAAAAAAGGATCCCGCTTCTGCTGCTTTTGAATCCCTCCAGACAAGGTACACGGAAAAAGCATCGCCGCTTCCCGCCACTTAAAAAAACAAAGCATTTGCTCTTTGCAAACAGACATGGAATATGTGTTAATTTGCATATAGAGTGCGTAAGGAAGTGAGTTCAGATCCCCTGCACCCTCCTCCCCCCACCCACCCCGAGCGGTCACTGCACGTGGAGACGCATCCTGATGCCGGGTCCGTCCACTTGTGATCAAATCACCTAAAGAAGCATGTTAATGCTTCCTCTGAGCAGCGTCAGCTCGTCCTCTGAAGGGTTCTATGATATTTGGGATGCAATCCAGCACCGTTGTTCACCTCCTTTTTTTTTTTCGGGGCAGCTAATGTACTTTTTGCGGGAAGAAGAGGTGGTGCAACACTGACGGCACACTCCTGGAAGCTTTGTATCTCCATCTCCATCATTCTCTCTGGTGATTCGAACACACTCACCTCTCCGTAACCTCCTTCTCCCCCGGCACTCCTCATTTACCATCACTCCGATCACAAAGAGATACGTGTGGAAAGCGGGGCACATTCACTAGAAGCCTGAACTAAAGCAGCTTTTTCAGCCAACTAACAGGCTGCAGTGTGAGTGTGCGCGTGTGCATGCGTGTGTGCATGCGTGTGTGTCTGCAGTGTGTGTGTGTGTGTGTGTGTGTGTTCCGCTGCCATTAGACGTGCTGAGAGGGGAGGCGGCTAATGGCTGCAGTCTTTCCACATTTTCCTGCCTGATTTTTAAAAAGAACAAAGTACATGTACTTCATAGAAACCTTCACCGTCGGTGTAATTTATGCATTTATTTGTGTGTTTTTTCCGGAGGATCTCCATGTGCTTGGACAAAAGTAGACTTAAGCTAGTCGTCGAATACTTCAGATTTCACAGAAATGTACATCCGCTGCACCCTGTGCACGGTTACAATTGAACCTTATAGAACGTGCAAACAGGCAGATTTACATTGTTGTGTAAACTCCAAATCAGACACTGTTTTGCACAGAACTGCAAAGCCACCTCGGGCGAATCAATACGAAAGCTGAGCGATTTCATTAAGTGAAGAGCCCATGTGGTCACTTTCCCGGAGAGCTGCACTGATCCAACAACTTGTCAGGACCTTGTAGTCGATTACAGCAGGGAATTTAGAACATTATTATGGGTCCAGGGGTCAAATTGTACGCCGCTGATCCCGCCTGTTGGGACTTGCTTTAATCTGGAAGCAGTTTTGAGCTGATTGCATTCCTCCTCATTTATTTTGCACACCACATGAGACTGTGAGGAGCGTGATCCATACGGAGCACCGTGAGCGGTGTCTTTTAACACCCACAGCGATTCATCAATTACTTTCACTCACCATAAAATGACTATTATACAAACCTGACTCAATATGTATGACTCAGTATATTTTAAAGACAGAGTGGAGTCTTATTTTTAAAGTGTGGTGTGACGGTCCGTTTTTATGTGCCTTGTTATGAATAAAGCCTCTTAAGCACACATAGAATAGTCACATAACGTGAAAAATACAATGCAGAATTTCAAAGAACTACCTGGAGGGGTGTAGCTGGGAACAAGGAAGAAAACATTTAATTTTGGGGCGGATCAGTTTGACATAAAAAAAAAAATTGCATTTTTTTTACATGAGGTTTGGTGGAGGTCTTTGCTCTCAGAGTGCGTGTCTGTCAACAGGATGACACAAAAACTATCTGCTCCTGAGTGGAACTACTGACGGAGGCTGAATGTAAAAGATGTCACGACACCTCCATCAAGTTACTTTCCAAAGAGGGGAGTCTTCTCTAATACTTTTCTATATATAAATATATCCAGATGTGTGGTGCAGATTTGCATATGATAGATTCTAGTTGTGTTTTTTCAGACATAAAAACAATGAAAACATCCTTCGAATTTAATTCCTGGCTGACATATGTTTGATGTGATGTGATAATCCGGATGATCTGTTTTGACAACATCCCTGCATTGAAGCTTTTACCATCATGACTTTATTACCTGTAAGTGAGCAACAAAGTCAAACTGAGATGATGATGCGACACAGCAGCCGAGATATTTCCAGGAGAGACACGGTCTGACTGTTCCGAAACATCAAAAGCAGAGGTCATTCTCATGCGCCGGGGCCCCTCAAAGCTTCTCTTTAGATTTTAAATTTTGCCCTAACATTATCTGAGGCTGTGATTTCTTCCTTCAGTTCAGTTGGCAGCAGGTGTGTCAGCTCCGGCTGCAGATACGTAGGGAAGCTGCAGATCGCTGAACATCAAGAAGACCGTTAAAAAAAAATAAAAGAGGCCGGAAATAATTTCATGGCTCTTGTTCAGCCCCACTTTGCGTCTAAAAAAGTTCGGAAAATATAAAAATATGACAAACACTTTTCATACATATTGAACCGTTTCATTCTTCTCCTCGAACGCGGCCCATTATGCTCATTCGCAGTCTATATAGTTTTATTCCCCGACTCAACTAGAGTGGCTTTGCGTGACTCACAATTCAAAACTAGAGATGGGATCACATTAGCTGCGACACTCAACATGTTGATGTTCTGACCCGTGAGTACTCAGCAGTCATTACTCCACGAGTACTGTTTAATCACAGGCTGGACAATACCCATCTTCAAACTCTGACTTTGTTTTGATCCCGACTGTGAAATTGCGACACTATTCTTTCGGTAAAATGTGTCGACAGGCGCATAACAAAACCTGGCAGAGTACTTGACCATCTCTTCTCCGGTAGCTGTGTGTACCTCCTGCACACACACACACACACGCAGCTCGTGAAAAAAAAACGTATTTATGATTTAAACTGAATGTCATTGGTCTGGCTTTTTGCGTTTTTTCCTTTCTCTTGTTTGGGGTCTGGAGATGAAAACAATATGGACTTTAGCCACTGGGCTATAATGCGGCTCAGTCACAAACTGTGCAGCGTCCTTGTAAAATTAATATTAAGAAACAAAACAAAATGTGCCGGCCTTTGATGTAGCCCATCAGCTCTTCCTCCAGCTCCCCCTCCTCCCTAACAGCCCACTGTCTTGTGATTGGCTAACGTCTGGAAGCCTGCTGAGGGGCAGCACCCTTGTAGCAGATGACTGTAGAACTTCCACCAAAATGACTAAAGTACATTATCAGATGTCTCTGTGTGTAGCCAAACCATCCCAATGACTGTTTACAATGATGACACAGATATTCGACTGGTAAAAGAAAAACCAATACACTCCAGTACAACCAAATTGAGCCAGTGAAAAGTTGTTAGTGGCATTGAGAAGCAGCCTCCGACTGATGATAAACTGCTCATTAAATCATTATTGGTTGTTTGTTTGCCACAGATATTTGTTGTTATGTGTTGCCAAGCAGCAAGCCTATCTCCAATTACATTTATATCATTTCTTTCCCAATAACACTGTGGTGGCAAATGCAATTAGTGCCTGGATTATTGTTCAGCTGGCAACGTCTTTTTGTTTTTTTTCTTCTCTTCTTCCTTTCAGCTATGGAGGAAAGTGTCATTTATATGCCACAACGATCCCGAGTTTTCGGAGCACTTGAAAAAGAAGGAGATCATTTTAAACCTCGGCTTCATTAATCCAGCCTCCTCTGTCATATCATTTATTCCCCAAACGCAAGGTGGCCACTCATTGTGTGACAAAGCGGCAATTCTCCCTAAAAGCGTCCTGACCCGACTTTTTAATCAGAGCTGCTGCTGTGCGCTGTATCATAGCACTTCTCACAAAAACACAATGAGCTGAAACTGGATTGCAGTAATAAGCAAATCTCGTCAATTGGAGACCGAGCGGATCGGAGAGATAGAAAATGACAGTACGGACGTTATCTGTGAAAACAGGCACCGACTGCGTCTACGACAGCTCTTGCAAAACATTTTTTGAACTTAACGAGATCTGCAGTTTTGCTTATTAATCGTCTGGATCTAAACGTTTCCCGACCAAGGCCCCTAAATATCATTATCTTCTGGCTGCCCCCCCCCTTTTTTTTTTGCAAGATGTCCTACTGACAATACTATTTTTTAAGAATACAATAAAAATCACATGCAGCAGTAAATGCAGACTTCGTGCTGCCTCACACTTCTTCTTACCTCATACAATTTTTTTTGGTACATGAACAGAAGCAAAACTAGCTAGCTAGACGCAAGCCTGCCAAAACTTCAGGAACAGAGCCGCTTTGTGGCGGGCGCACACGGTTACCATGGCAACACTGACAGTTTATGTGTGACTGATGATGAAGGAAGATGGGCAAGGCAAAATAAGATTATTATATGTTTTTTGTTCTATAATAATTCCTATAATAAAATATATTCCTTGTTATTCAAACAATGTTTTGTAAATCAACAATCTGAACTATTAATATGGACGACAACTAAAGACCAACAACCCGTCCCAGTGGTCACACTCTGGCTGCTCGCAGGGAGTCCCAGCTTCTAACTGTGCACTGCCACCGCCGTCTCTTCAGGCTCAGTCTTGCGTAACACCTGGTGTCAAGTCCCATGCAGTGTTCGGAGGGCTGAGATGAGATGAAGGCCAAGGAGAAGAAAGGCTTGACCAGAGTGAATGCTCCCGATTCTGGATGTTCTGGATGCTGCTTGATCAGAATGAAATGCAGAACTCTGCCACAGCTGATTATCCCCCTTCTATCTAATGCAACTCTACAACTGAAACATCACACAGGCCTGGATGCATTTACAAAGGTATTAGAAATATGCCTGTAGAAAGGACTGGAACGCGTCCCATGAACACTGCATGTTAACCTGCAGTCACTTCCCAGCATGCCGCTCTGCACTGACAACATTCACTGTTTAGGACAACATCAGCAACACAACAACGTCTGTGCTGTGATTGGTGCTAAACTGACATGTGACCTGATGAGTCAGAAAGTTAGAAGCAACAGAAGATCTTTCTAACGTCAGCTGCCATGTGGACTGAATGTTCTGCTGCACCAACTCAACACAGGAGATCAGGAGATACAGTAGAGGTCTCTCTCTCTCTCTCTCTCTCTCTCTCTCTCTCTCTCTCTCTCTCTCTCTCAGGACCTGAGAAGGGCCGATGCGTGGCAGCAGAGTACTTCATTGAGCCGGAGATCGAGATCACGACAGAGAACACAGCCAACATCCTCAGTAAGTCCCCCCCCCCCCCCCCCCC
>CAAKHC010016657.1:0-10860 GCA_901007825.1 Macroramphosus scolopax | reverse complement strand
CCCCCCCCCCCCCCCCCCCCAAAAAAAAACCATGAACTCCACAATTTAGTTTAAAATTATTTCATTGGTCTGCTTAAATAAGATCTTTTGAGCCATGAATAGATTGTATGTGTCACAACAGTAGGAGAACATGAATCCTGTATGAAACTATAGCAGGTGGAAGTTTGGGAGGGCGACGCCCCATCACTTGGAACCGAGGTGCCACATCCCACTTCTGTTCCAGGACCTCACTTCGGAGAAGGAGATCTCGGAGGACGCACGATGACGGGCAGCATCGAGGGACTTGAGAGGTTTGACAGCCCCGGTAAAGGGCGAGGTCTCCGGGTTACCAAGGCCTTTAAAGTCGGAGAAGTCCTCTTTTCCTGCCCGGCGTACTCGTGTGTGCTGTCAGTAAAGGAGAGAGGCTACTATTGCGAGTTTTGTTTCACCAGGTAATCATAAAAGAAATCGTTTGTTATGCATTTCTGTTACGTTTGTCATCTGACTTCCACATGTACGTGATTATCATCAGACATTTCCAGAAGAAAATTGCAAGTCGACATCGACGGACTTTAGATGCGCACAAGTTCAGTCCCACACGGGACTCGAACTCGCGTCCACCTGTAGGAGCGGCAGAATTGTGTTTGTCGCCAGGACATCTCTGTCGGCCTCGCTGTTCCTAATAGTGTAGCTCGTATTGTGTCGATCAATATGAGCCCTTATTAGAATTACAACAGGATTACACGGTATAATAATGATAATTTAATATTAACGTTTTCACTATATTACACACATTTCTTTTCGTTACATCCTGAGACTGGTTTGAAAACAGAAACAGGTTTTAGTGGTTGTAACTAGCTTAACACTAAATATTATGTCTTGACAGATATTAAACTTTATGATGACACTCATCACTGCAAAATTTCATACAAGCCAGTATACATGGTATGAATTCCATACCACAGTTTACCATGAAAAAAAAATGCTCAGCTCCTAGTGATGCAGCTTAAAATGAAAATGTTTTCTTTAAATGAAAATTGTACCTCAAACCTCACCACAGGCGTGAATTGATTTTGATATTAAACCACTCCAGAGTGACCTTACCAACACAGTAAATAATCACCGGTAACCACTTCCCC
Organism: Macroramphosus scolopax; assembly: GCA_901007825.1. Lineage (NCBI taxonomy): Eukaryota > Metazoa > Chordata > Actinopteri > Syngnathiformes > Centriscidae > Macroramphosus > Macroramphosus scolopax. The sequence goes on along the minus strand of CAAKHC010016657.1, from coordinate 9,742 downwards.
CTTTGTCCCGGATTAGGTCAAGATATCCACCGAAAATAGAATTAAATAATGGAGATGCTGAGTCAATCTGCAGATCGCAGTCATATAATATTTGAGCCAGCGATTATTCATATTAGGGGGACTAATCCCTTAAAAATGCCCCCATCCTCAATATATTTATGTAAAAAAAAAAGTTACCTGGAAAGTTTATTAGCATGCATTCACCAAGCAAACAAACAAATTCAAAGTGAATCCTGTCTGTAAGTGATTTGTTGACATCATGGCTTTGGCTCCACCTTCTGATCAATGAAATCAGAGCTCTTAAAGAAAGACACCTAATGCCCGATCAGATGGCAAGGAATATGTTTCCCTGTGTGTCTGCAAACACACAAGGAAAGATAATACACACAAGATATATTAAAATAGTCATCCTCGTAAACAAAGATATTCCACCTGGACTTGACATGTGTTCTTAACTTCAGCCTGTCATGTCCACCAGCCCTCAAACCTTCAGCTAAGCCGCTTGTATGACTTGTTAATGCTCATATAGTGAAGCGTCTTAAAATTATATGGGTATACTTTTGAACTGCTTTACTGTCCCAATGTGTAGAGACAGCTGGTTCTTTATAAGGTCAGCTCTATTAATAACAGAGTATCTTTTAAAGCCCTTCGTTGCTATCAGTTACGACAGGCCAACAGCAACTGCTGTTTAGTGTGTCAGAGTAATGGAGGGGGATCTTAAACGGTCCAGAGACACACTCACAGTGTCAAGCGACTGCAGTAGATACTTGCATACAATACTTAAGAAGATTTAAATATGATGCTTATTATCCTCCTATGTGTGAGGATCATTCAGTCACTTGTTTTTTTATGTCCTGAATGCTTCCATACGCGAATAAAACCATGTTTTTATGTCATTTATAGGAAAGAGGGCCTGGCAAGATGTGGGAAATGCAAGAAAGCCTTGTATTGCAATGCGAAATGCCAGGTATGAAAGTCAAGTGAGTGTTGTCAGATAATGATAAAGGGAAAGTACAATCAGAATGGAACTCGGATGGTTTTGTGCAGACACTCACGGTGCCCGGAGGCTGGATGAATCCTACGTCTTCATCTCGTGCCACCGACATGTCAAAACTCACGTCACATCGGTATTGGCTGTCGTAAAAACAAATGATTTAACGCAGGTGACCCTCGTGTGTCTTTTAACACATTGGCACATTGCGTTCTGACATGTGTGTCGTCGGCACGCCGTGACACATTCTGAGGTTAATGTAGCTAGAAGAAAATAACACGGCAGCCGAGGTTGGATGGGCTCAGTTTAGTCTGGTTGAGGTCTCGGCAGGCATGTGAATCTCATGGGAGTTCTGTATGACCCTGTTCAGATCCATCATGGAATAGACCCATAAGACACAAAGAGCTGTCAGTGAATGAGTCCGATTGCAGAAGGTAGAAGGGGCATTGGATTAGCATTGGATTAACACATGGTGGTGTCACATTCCACCGTGCTTCTCTTTGCCCCAGCTGGTCTTGTAGGTTAAGGGCAGCATATGCCGAGTGTCAGGCCTTTTATTGTGGAGGAAACAAACTGTAAAGATTCACATCATAATCATGCATTTGAAACTACAGAATCCCTGTTGTATATTTCTGCTGCGTCTGATATGAGCTTGTGTGCGACTGCAGAAAGCCGACTGGGCCTTGCACAAGCTGGAGTGTTCGGCAATGATTGCGTTCGGAGAGAAATGGTGCCCGTCAGAGACGTCCCGCCTGGTGGCCCGAATCCTCGCCAAGAAGGTTAGAGAGACACAAATACACACACTACCCTGTGGTAGCTTGTTTTTTTATTCATCATATATTTTGTATTTTCTGCAGAAAATGCAGAAGGAACGATGTGCGTCCGAGAGGATTTTGCCGATGGAAGAAATGCAGTCACGTGAGTGGTCGTCCCATCAAGCATGCAGTTTCTTTATAGGTATCAAGTATAAAGTCAGTTAGAGTGAAAGTGAGCATTGTGTTGCTATACTTCAGTCCTACGTGGCTCCAGATGTCCCCCTTCAAATAGAAATACCAATTCAAATTAGACGAAGGAAAATTCCCGTCCATATATATCCTATACATACGGGTCAAACGGTCAGCGGACCTCATATAAAATGTAACAACTAAAGGGAAGCAGGAGCGCTTTCGACTGGTACACACAAGGTCGGTCAAAGGATTTTGGATTGAGTTACAGGAGATTCATGGTTGAGGTTCAAACCTTTAGAAAAGTGCATCAACTCATATTCTTAGTGAGCGTTGTTCCTCCTCCTGTTACAGATGTGGAGGACGTCGACAATGAGAAAAGAGAGATGAACGAGGGAGACATGGCTTCACTACATCAGTTTTACTCCAAACACTTGGACTTTCCCGACCAAAAAGAACTGCTCTCGATCTTTTCACAGGTACGACGCACATGATGATAATGGCGATAGATCCTTGCTCTCTTTTCTTGTTGCCCGTCACCGCCGGGGATGTTTACCCTGTCTGCTAGGACAGATGTTCCTACTGGACCAATGATCACAGATTGACTCTTCTCCCAACAGGTTGCCTGTAATGGTTTCACTGTCGAGGATGATGAACTGTCCCACATGGGTACTGCCGTCTACCCAGAGTAAGAAGGAACACTCATAAGTATACACACAAGCACATTTAGCTATGCAGTGTGAATCGGCCTTCAGGCTAAGCCACGCCCCTTTTTTCACCACACAAGTGACAGAATTCGACAAGTACTTTCTCAACAACTTCTCTTCTCCAGTTGGTCATTCGGTTGTGGCCTCCAGCTTCCTGCTGAGGTTTTAAATGTGTCCATTTAAAAGTAGATTCCCGATCTCAGCTCCTTTTTTTGGGCTATTTCCAGCCTGCCACTTAGGTGAAAGTGAGGTCGCACACATATTTCCGGGACACTCTCACTCCCTCTCCCTCAGCGCAGTTGTAGTTCCACCTAGAAATAGAGTGGCGCTGTTATGTCATGACCGTGAGCAACAGGGTCAGGACCCTCCTCACCGCACTTCCTTCGACTATGGCAAGAAACAGAAATGTAAATTGTGGTATTTTTATTCTGATCTCTTTCAGCGTGGCACTGATAAACCACAGCTGTCTCCCCAGCGTCATCGTCACGTTCAGCGGGACGTTGGCCGAGGTTCGGGCAGTGAAGAACATGAAGCCAGGAGATGAAGTGAGGAAACTGGACAGCTGTCATTAGAGGGGGTTGGGTCTTTTATGTTGTGTGCGTGTGTTTGTGTTTGTGCATGTGGAGGGGGGGGAAGAGTGTAACATTTGTTACCCACATTAGGTCTGTTTGCGAGCCCCCTTTCACTGAGATTGGTGATCAGCCAAATAAGACACGACGTGAATCGTTCTTTAATTTAAAATGGGATCAACAAGCCTTTGACAGGAGACAACATCACTATATGCACAGTAGCAGATCAGTGACGAATGACCCCCTCGGTGTGTTAAGACAGTTAAGACATTGAAGAAGAGCAGCGTGTTTGTGAAAAGGGGAAGCGGCAGCTTATCAACGAGGCTGGTGGGGATATTTTCAGACTTGACCCCCTAAACCTGCGGTGGGAGAGCTCTCTGGCAGAGAGTCAGAGTGTGGATTTTAATTAGGATCCCATGTGCTGTGTGTTTGTGTGTCGTTTGCACCTCTAGGTACTCATCAGCTACATAGACCTCCTCTACCCAACGCACGACCGCAACAACAGGCTGAGAGAGTGCTACTACTTCACCTGCGACTGCAAGGAATGTAAAAGCGAGACCTCAGTAAGAACCCACGGAAACACAAGACAACCAGCACTTGTCGTTCTTATCGGGTGTGTTTGACTGCCATGCTCTGCGTTTCTGTCTGCCTGCAGGATAAGGAGAAGCTGAGAGTGCGTAAGCGGAGCGACCCCATCGAGCCGGACGTCATCAGCAACATGGTGCGCTATGCTAGGAAAACCATCCGAGAGTTTCGGGTCGAAAAACACACGAAAGATATCCTTATACTTTGGATCAATTAAGTTTATTAAAGATAGTATACATATACTTATTAGTTGCAGCAACAAATTTCCTCTGAGCCTCTGAGCGTATAATCAGAGAGCCTCTCGGTTACACATCAACCGGTGCGGAAGCAGCCTTGACTCTGTGGCACCCCCCAGTGAGCTGATGGAGATGTGTGAGCAGAGCCTGGAGAAGATGGGAGCCGTGTTCGATGACACCAACGTCTACATGCTCCACATGATGTACCAGGCCATGGGCATATGTATCTACATGCGGGATTTGGACGGAGCTATTCATTATGGCGAGAAGCTTGTCAAACCTTACAGGTGCCTCGAACAGTGAATTTTGATTATCACGTCAAACTCTTAGTTTTCTCTTACAAAGCCGAAATACATGTTTGAGTAAAATAACGTGAGATGTCCTGTCCAATGCAGCCAGCTGTATCCTGCCTACTCGTTGAACGTGTCGTCCATGTACCTGAAGCTGGGCAGACTCTACATTGCAATGGAGAGGCACTCGATGGGCCTCAGCACTCTGAAGAAGGTAACTATTTTTCGGTTGTGAGTCATCGTGTCATCTTTTAATTCCTTATAGCTCAAAACAAAATAAGCACAAGTTTAAAATGTCTTTAAAAGGATATATAGAGATAGTTTGTTGATAAAATTATTTTTCAGTTCAACTAAAGGAGCCTTTGTCTCAAATTTCAAGTGTTATCTAAGCAGTCGATACTGATAAAATGATGAGAAGCTGTGGTTAAGGATGTTTGTATGTGTTTACAGGCGATGGCAATAATGGAAGTAGCTCACGGCAAAGATCACTTCTATGTGAAGGAGCTGCGCAAAGAGATGGCAAAGAAATGAAGAGGGAGGAAAGAAACAGAGGCTGATCCTGACAGAACTAAATGCACTTTCTACTACTTTTCTGGTACTGAAACAAATATACTACTGAACTAATGTGTTCCCATTGTGACACGTTGTCACTGTGAAAGATGCTTTTTTTTTTAAATCCTTGTGTTTGCATTTCCAGGTCAGCTGGACCGGCCGTCCGTTAGTGTTGAGTGTGCAGGGGATCAATCCGAGGAAATCACAGCTGCTTCGCCGGCAGGAGCCGCAGATTGTGCCGTGTCACAATGGAGGACTTGGATGAAGATCTGTGCTGCATCAACACCTTGTGCAACTGCTATTTGGGATGAATGCCTCCACCTGTAAGGGGGGAGAAACCCTCCCCACACATGTTAATCACTCAGTATGAAGAACTGAAGGAGTCCGAAATAAATGATGTTGTGACCAGTCTTAAAGAAAATAAGGCTTTATTGCATAACAAGCAAGTACGACAGTTTCATACATGTTTGGGGAGAAAAAAAACAAAAGTATTAATGCACTGAAAAACGCATATACAAAACATATGTACACATATTTTGAAAGGTATGTGGGAGTTTTGCCAAAAAAAAAAAAAGGGGGGGATTTGAGGGGGTTAAACATAAATATGAACAAACAGTGGAATGCCGTGTGAGAGAATACTGAAACAAAAGACAACAGAAGTGCAACAAAACACTTATATGTAAAGAGAGCAGAAAGCTTATACCTGTCTGTGAATATATATATACACATTGAAATACAAAAAACGCATGCATAGTTAATTATGTCGCGGTATTTTTTGGGTACCTAGTCAAAACGAAGACACTATATAAAACATTTGTAGAATTATTTTCTCATCTGTCCATTTTTTAACTGTATTTACAAAGTGACTTTGGACACGGCTGTTCAGAACAACGACGAGCGAAAGGAGGTTGTTCGGATTTCAGATCTATTAGAAATGAATGGGAAAGACATCGGAGTGTCTTTGATACCGTTTTCCTTCAACGCCGAGACTTTAGCGTTCTCTTAGCTGAGCGTGAAAGGTAAATTTGAAATGTAAACGCAAATACTGATTCAAAGATTTCATCTTTAGAGGTCAAGTGGAATTTAGTTGATTAAAAAACAAACATCAGCCAGCAGCTTCTCCTCGTCTCGTATGTAAATAAGGCACAATTATACAGTACTGCTGTATAGTGACACAGTTCTCTATTGAATGCACATGTAAACAGTAAAATCTAGCATTCCAATTCACTGGACAAATGTTTAGGATTCTCAATCATTTTTGAATTATGAGATGTGATGGACACAGTTTGATCACATAGATCTTGATAGTTGTGTGCGTGTTAGCTTGCATGAAGGCGGATCTTAACAGACAAGTGGTGAGTGAGTCAATATGAAATATGGGAGCGAAAACCTCATGACAACCGGAGACAGACAGTAAAAGTTAAGACAAGTTCAGAAAGGTGAGACAACATACTTGACCGGGCGAGGATCAAAACTCCGCTCGATGGCAAAGGTGAACGCGATCAAAATAAATAAAAAGCACTTGTTACAATGTAGAAGTATTTTCTGTATTAATCAATACTCTGTTTTGAAAATAAAAGAATATTTTAGAACAGTGATTTTAAGAATACTTTTGTTTGGCAAACTCTTTCAGAGTATATAGTATAGTAATAATACTGCTGCCACCTACTGTTCATACAGCATAGTGCCATTTCTAGTCATGGCTAAATAATGGTTGAGAAATCGAGCAGGTGGGAAATGTATCCAAACTGTAACTGAGATTTCTTTTTTTCAAAAATAATCTCAGGAACTTAAATAACCCAGATCTGAAAACTCAAAGTTGAGTTGACCTTTTCTTCTGATCACTGTAGCGGTCGTACAGTCCTCGTGCATATCTTAAGTACCGTTGTGGTCGTCGGTCGCCGCTCCACCATGTCGTGTGCAGGCAGGCGCCCGGGCTCAGATGAGCCGGGAGTTCTTGAGGAACTGGATGAGGACCTGGTAGACGAACTTGTACTGTGAGATGGTCTGCACCATCAGCATCCTCTGCTGCCTCAGGCCTGACAACATGGTGGGAACCTCCACTGGCTGAGGAGGAGAGAGGAGGAGACAACGTTGTATGCTATTAATATACAAGTAGACTTCCATAGGAAAGGTTACCCAAGCTCTGTGCATTGATAACTATTTTGAGGTGGCTGGAAACAGCTCAGTGTCTCCTTGTTTAAATATTTCTTGCTTTAAAGATTAACTAAGGCTGTTTCAGGTTTAAAATACCCTGTTAACCCACCTCATTGTGCTCCAAGCAGCTGATCATGAGTTCAGTGAGGATGACCACTCCGGTGCGACCCACCCCGGCACTACAGTGAACCACCACAGGTGGATTAAGACTCTTTGAGGTGTCCAGCATGGAGTTGGTGTGTCTCCTCACAGACTGGATCTCCTCAAGGTAAGCTGCAGGGAGGAACAATAGGGAGGAGGAGAACACATATTTAATATAAAAGAATGAAGGTAGAGGGAGATAATATAAAACACTTGATGATGAGAAACTTACAGAGGAATCCAGGGACATATTCAGGACAGCCCTGCTCAGGCCAGTCAGTGTACTGCAGGTGCCAGACCGTCCTCTCCTGGCCAGACAGCAGGTGTTTGACCTTTAACCCTGTGGTGGCGTAGCAGCCTGAGTCCGTGCGGAATTTGGTGGTAACCTTGAACTTCCCGTGAGTAGCGGAGTTGTGTTTGGAGCCCAGTTTGGGCCAGTAGCGGTGACTCTTGGACCTGCCGCCTTCCTGGTGTGAACAGAGGATGAGGAATCAATGAGGAGAGGAGTGTGTAAGACGGTGGAACACAAAAAGAAAACAAGGGCAGGAGGGTGAGACGGCCATGTAAGATGAGCTCTGACACACTCTCCAATCCTGCCTCTCACACACAGGCTGATACCAGCTGTCTGTTGGGGGAAAAACATCCACATCTGCGGGTGCCATGTGTGCATCAGTGTGTACCTCCTCAGCAGTAACCATGGCGATGACGTTGACCCCCTGCTCCCATACCATCTGCCAGAAGTCGGCACAGGTGTTGGCTAACGGGCCCTGGGTGGAAATGTAGTGCCACTCCTCCCCTCTGATCGTCACCTGGGAAAACACACACACACACACCAACATAAGCAATCAGCAGTTCATCATTAGCGGAGATTATAGAGACTGCTGTGATGCAGGTTCCCCTCAAAACAAGCAAGAACTACACCAAATAAATATTAATGAAAGCCAAATGTTAACCACAGAGGAATAAGTTTGCACTCGTATACTCAATGTCAACAGCTTTCACACACATAAGCAATAATTTAACGACCACCGGAGGGCAGTGTGAACACCTGTCATCCTCTACAGTGGGGTCTTTTTTTCCCTCTCATTAAAAAACTCAACAGCTCTTCTTCTGCCTTCCCCTCATTAATAATCATAAGGCCACACACAGCACCGGAACGCTTCAATAGCCTCCGACCACTCCGGAGCGCGTTTACATAACGAGCATGTCCCAGCTGATTCAAGCGAGCCACCTCGTGACTGTAAACACTGTATTAGGAGATGGAAAGGGGAAATAAACAAGGCCTTTTGTTCCGCGGCAGCTATCTTAAATGACGGGGAAGTAAGAGGGTTACACCGTGATAGGCGGCGATTCAGAGCCGTGACCACGCTGAACAGCAATCAGGCGTACGCACACGAAATGCAAACTCATGCATGCGCAGACGCTCGTGCGCACACACTGAATAGAGGGGCTGGTGAGAGGAGCTCAGGTTGTCTTAAGAGGGTTTTGGAGTTTGGACCGCATTCCTTGTGAATTCCACGAGCTCTGTAAGCTTAAAGGCCCAAACAGCCTTCAATAGCGGCTTTTCATCCTCTCCTCCGAGCCATTCCTCGCTCGGAGACGACCACAACACAGACGAGCGGGAGGATGAACGTATTAAGTTTTGGCTCTTCACTTACGACATGGGTGAGCTAGTTCGCATAGAAAACAGACGGATAATTAAGTCAAATCCAGTCTTAGTGATATAGATTCTTTTAAGAAAATAAAAGGTTCTTTCATTAGCTTCTTGAGATCAATAAATCTTAAATAAATCAAGTGCACCTTGATGTGTGAGGCATTGATGTAGCCAGTGTTGTTCTCCTTGTTGGGCACGAGCTCGACTCGATTCTCTTCGTAGGGGACGACGTCCCGGAAACGGTTGCGCTCTGTGTTTTCGGGAAGGGTTGCCGTGGTGAGGACACAGTCCGCCCTCTTTTTGGGCACCTGCTCGTACTCGGTGAAGACCCGCTCCTCTTCCAGCTTCAGCTCCAAGGTTTTACACTGAGAGGCAGAGAAAAGAGGAGCGTTAGTCATTGATTTAAAGCAACACATCATTCTGTGGTTTTTCTTTCACTCTCCAAAGGGCTTTTATTCGTTTACATTCCACCATACCTAGGAGACCATTCAGATCAGAGATCTCATTATAAGACACGTCAGAATTTCTAAACGCTCGTCAGTATTTGTCCTGGTGGGGGTAACATGTTTATTAGGCCAGTCATGAACAAGAGGACAACAACGTTCTTTCTATCACTCTGTCTCTGTTCCTGGCTCGCTCTTTCTCGGGTCACATTCTTGACATACCAGCGGACCCGCAGGCGATAAGCACCACCATGCCAGGCGTTCCACAGCCCACTGAGGGCCTGCTGCCGTTAGCTTTCTAGCAACAGTCCGGACAAAGGCCGGGTGTCACACCTCAACACGCAAGCTAAGAGACCGATAATTTGATCACATGAGATCATCTTTGAGTTTTGTCCTTCAGTACAAGCACTTGAGAAAGTTAAGAGGTCCTACCTGAAGCTCCAATTACAACACGTGTTTGTTATATAATATCT
>CAAKHC010016650.1:6875-34620 GCA_901007825.1 Macroramphosus scolopax | reverse complement strand
AAACACTTTTGTTTGGCTCTGGCCTCGCTGTGAATTGTGAGCGTCAGTAAATGCCACGGGGGAGCTGGTTTGCACGCCGTCGTTCTTTTCTTGTACATTCGGGTGATGCCGTCGCACATGAGTGAGCGACTTCCTCTCCCATCAGCTTCCATAACCGATGGCGGTCAGCGTGCAGCGTTCATTAGACCGTCTTTGTCCATGATTGGTTGATGCTTGCAGGCTCGCTGATCAGCTTAAGTTCCAAAAGTTAAGAAGGTCAGAAGTGTGTGTCTGCTAGTTTTTACGCTATTAAAGACGGGTAGGAGAGAGACCACCATAGGCAGCGTGTGCATGAACTAGAGGTTCGCACAGTCGTTGTCATTCCAAGTGGGAACGAGAACAGAAGGTTTTATTACGCGCTCGATCCGCTCGATCGGAGAATTAATCGGTGTCAGCTGAGTTCGATTTTTATTGAAAACACATAATTGAAGCCGCGCGGCAGAAATACAATATTACCATAAATCATAAAACAAATATCCTGCTCGATGTGGTGTATTGTGGTTCCTCCGCTGCTGGTGGCTACTGTGCAGCGACTCCAAGCCAGTGTAACACAGTAGATGAATAATACCAGAGCTGAGAGAGACGATCCAGCTGTGCACCAGGCGAGCAGCAGCCCCCGCCGAAGGAGCTTTACGCTGGATTCATGGCTACATAATATTAGATCTGTTAATAGCCTACTGAGTCAGATTGTGCCCAGGGTCTAATGCTGCATGAAGGTTCCAGCGTTCGCTTTTCAAAAGTTGATTTTGGGTCCAGGTTAAATCCAGGACTCTGAAGCGAGGGGAAGTGAACAGCGTATTCTGGCACATTATCGCCTTCACTGCTGTCTCCGGGACATCAAACGGCAGAATGTGAAACGTGCGCAGAGGTCGCCCTACCTCTGAGTGACAGAGCGCCAGACAGCAGGTCTCACTGTACGCACCGTATCCTGTCGGGGGGCTGCAACACAGATGCTGGACGTACAGAGCGCAGAGAGGCAAAGCAGAGTCAGATGAGACAAACACTCTTTGATGAGCTGAGTTTGTCAGGCGTTTAGGTCATGATGTGGGCGTCTGGGGCCTGGATGAGGCTGGGAAAGTCCAGCGGGGAGGAAAAGACTTGGCTGCACTCATATGATTGTAAATTGATTGGCTCCATTAAATTATGATCTGGATTTTGATTTCCCTTTGATACGCTAAACATCTCCAAAAATCAATTCCAGTTCAAATGTTGAGTCAAAATAATAAATTAGGAATCATGACTTTGATTAAACTGTACTTTAACATCTAGGATGTTTTCCCCATTGGCTCCAAATGTCTTCAGGGCCGTTAAAAAAAAAAGATATTATCACAGATGAAATTGAACTCCGCTGGAATAACCGGCTCCACGGTTCCTGCAAGGCCGTGTTTATCACTATCACAGATTTAATTACTACTATTCACATTTATCCATCCATGAATTGTTAGTTGATCTTCGAGAATGTCGGACAATGTGAACCATATTTCTGGTGTTTGGGGCACATGGAGGGGAAGTGTAACTCAATCACTCGCCCCCCCCCCCCACACACACACACACACACACACACACACACCCTCTCTCTCTCCCGTCCACATGACGAGGTGCCAGATGCGTGTCAGTGCTTTCAGACTTTATATATCCCTCCCACATCCTAACACACACACACACTAACAGATGTGTATGTGTGCGCACAGACGTACATTCATGCTTATTTAACATAAGGAGTCATGTTATGTCAAGTTACTTCCAAGCTGTAGTCCTGAGAGTGAGCCTTTTCTCTTGTCTCACCGCGGTAATCTCATTGTACACAGCTATATTCAACTTTACGGCATGAGAACAGGCTGCAGACGCCCTGACAGAACCCCAAAAAATCCTGACAGCTGTGCCTCCCAGTAGCCCCCTTTTTTTTATTTTGAAACAAGCTCTGAGTATCAAAGGCTTTTGTCCTTAAGGCTCGCTGCGTTTAAAAGCCTGTTTGGGAGCAGTGGAAAAGGAACACGGAGTGGCATCGCACATGTTGCTGCTGCTGCTGCTGTGTGATGTGGCACTCTGAGAGACTCGCTGGAGACTGATGGGTAATCAGGGCAGTGGGTGGGGTGGGTGATGAGAGCAGGCTGGGATGTGGAGCCGCTCAGAGGGGAGATGATGCCCTCTACAGTAGACACAGGAGGGGCAGGTGAGGCAGGACAGCATCCACATGGAGCCCGGAACGTTCATATTTTAGCACAAAAATAACAGTATAACAGTTTTTCTTTTTACTTGAAAGATTATTTTCCTCACAATATAGAATAAAAATAATAAAATACCTTTTAAAGTATTATTTCAGTGTTGGATGTATAATTTGAGAGTAAATTTAAGTGATGATATCAAAGAACTGAAAGTATTATTTTTAATTCTTTTTACACCGGAACACAGATGTCTTAAATTAAAGACACATGATTTGCATTGACCTCAGCATGGGCGTTTATTATTGAGGCTTTCTGGATGTGCCAGTATGACCTCTCAAATATATTATAGATCGTTCATTTTGAAGTCGAAGGACATTTTACTTTTCTTTTTTTTGCATCTGATAAAATGCAATAAACACAAAATTGCTGAGAATAAGAAATTAACTTAACAGTACTGTTATTGTGAGCATTGTCTCTGTTTGATTACAAACATTCTGTCTGCAGTGAGGTTATTTTGAATAAAAAAAATATATAAATCACATAATTATCTACAGGTAATTAAAAATGTAGTAAAAAATAAAAGTTTTGGTGCACGTTAACTGCAGTAAGCAGCATATCCTTGTTTCTCAGAGGGAGTGAAAATGTGTAAAATTTTAAAAAAAAAAAGCAGTGCAGACATTTTTTGTTAATCGGCCTTGTGAGGGGAAAATATAGGACGATAAAGATTATGTAATGATGGCAATAATCGGCCTGATCGGTCTGTAACTTCTGCAGATACTAACACCATGTTTTTATACTCTTCTGCTTTACTTTTTTATGATTTATTAATTTATAGTAAATTGTGTGTGCAATCCCCCAGCCTTCAACGATAGTGCAGGAACACTTCCCTTACAGTAGAAGTATATCGGAGCAGAGTGCACCTCGAGTACTTCAATCACTGTCATTTTAAGATATACATATAAGTATTCATTGAATTGTGTGTTAGGGTTATGTGGAGTGTTTTCAGGTACTGTTTTTTTAGTTGACATGGAATAAAATTGTTTAGTCATTTAAGCTGGCCCATTGGATTATGCGAGCGCAATCCTTCGCCAAATCCAATGTATTTTTTTTTCTTTTTTCGATATGTTACATTTATTCAGCTCAGAATGAATTCAGTTCTACTTTGGCCCGTGCTACACCCCCCTCCAGAGAGTTCGGTTTTAATCGGCATATTAGTTTTTTGCGTGTCCTGCTAAAACAAATCTCTCACACACCCACAGCCTCCGCACGAATAGAGCAAAGGTAAATCATTACCTGCTCCAGGGAGGAAACACTTAGATTTTACATGACAAGCTTTCTTACAAGGAAGTTGGTTTTACAAGAAGCCGCCGCACATCGGTGGATGGACATCAACTAAACGCCGTGTGCAGTAACTAGAATACCTGTACACCTGCACAACAGCTCTCCCCTGCGACCGGGTGAAACTCTACTCCTGCGCCTCCACCGACTCTCCGGTGACTCACTCGCTCCTCTCTCATGGATTCTAAGTCACTTCACACCCGGGCTGCCTCTGAACATACAGCGGTAACACAAGGCGGACTGATGCGTGTCACTGATGGGAAATGACCACCTCCAGTGCTGGGATGATCCGGGGGAACGTGTCGGTATGTACGGCGCGCTGCGCGCGAGAGTAACGGCGTCCCGTGTGTGTTTCATGTTGTCGGGACTTCACAGACACAACACGGAGCCCCCTGTCCGCTGGTTTATATAGGCGTGATAGATTATGGCGGAGGGAATGGATCTGACTCCAGACACCACGTGCTGGAGTCGCATCGGCGCAATAATTGCTTTGCGCTTGAGCTATATAAACCACAAAAAGCCTGCGCACGGGAAACCCCGGCCTCCACACACTAACCACATTTACGGCTGCAAATCGGGATTCGGTTTTCTACCTCCTTCATCTCACCGGCGATGATTTTTCCTCCCCTCCACACCTCCCGCCCTCCCGACTTCATCCACCTTTTTAACCCCTCAACCTGCGGCTCGGCTCAGACACTATACGGAAACACGTGTACAATCTAAATAACCCCTGTTAAGTTTTGTTAAAAGCGTATTCCTTTGACTTTGAAAACTTTTTTTCTCTCTCTCTCTGCGAGTGTGTGTGTGTGTGTGTGTGTGTGTATGTACATAGCCTGCGGGCTTTCAGAGAGTCTTTCACTTTGCCACAAAGACTTCAATGACGCACCTGGAGCAGCGCTTTGCACCAAAAGAAGACAGACAAAAAAACTTTTTTTTTTTCCAGCATCTGGGTCAACTCTTCCATTTTAAACCCGCTTTCTTTGTAATTGTATAGCCTGTTACACTCTTGGACATTTATCTGATGCTGTTCATATCCACACACGAGCAGCTACGCCTGCGTTATGGCGCACGGACCCCGAGAAGTTAGAAAACAAGAGCGTTTCATTTAAGACGCAGTTTCGCAATGGTTGTTTTCCTCGCCGGAGACTTGCTGTCGTTTGAAGGCGCCCACTGAAGTTTGTAGTGGAGAAGGTTCTGAAACGCAAGTTTTCCATTGGCAGACGCGCAGCGAGCTGAGGCGCACACTCCCGAGCTGCTACTTGAGTGTGTGTGAGAGAGAGGAAGAGAGGAAAAGAGGAGCCGGAGAGCTTTTTGGGTGCTTCTATTTTTTTTTTTGATAATCCTCGCTGTTGTGATGCGAATTCCCGTAGATCCCAGCGCCAGCCGGAGGTTCAGTCCGCCGTCCAATAGCCTCCAGCCTGTCCCGGGGAAGATGAACGACGTGAGCTCCGCGGCCGGGCAGCCGGACGCAGCGGCGGCGGTGCCAAGACTGCGCCCCCACGAAAACCGCAGCATGGCCGAGATCATCGCCGACCACCCGGCCGAGCTGGTCCGGACCGACAGCCCCAACTTTCTGTGTTCGGTCCTGCCCTCCCACTGGCGGTGCAACAAAACGCTGCCAGTCGCCTTTAAGGTGAGTCCTGATCCTAATCTGCTAAATGAAACCCGGCTGCTGCATCACTATAAAACAAACACCCTAATTCCTCACGCTGATCCTAAAGATTTTTACATCTTAAAATAATGTGATATATATTTTACACGGTCTGCATTCTGTTTAGACATTTATATCAAAATGTGTTTTCTTCTTGTCTGCTTAATTTCGGGAGGATTTCCATTCTTATCAGCTGAGATCAGCAGTTTTTTATTGTTATTACAGCCTTTAAAATCCTGGTGAAAAAGAATCACGAGTTGAACATGAAGGCTGCAGCTGTAGTCTGGAGCTCCCTAATTCATTTGTCATTTTACCAAACATATCCGTCAATATAACGTGGACATGTGATGTTTAAAGGGTCCCTGACTGTGATGGTTCACATCAACATGGTCAAGAAACACAAATACACGTGTTTAAGATCGTAAACAAATTTAACAGAAAAATATATTAATGCAAATAATCAGTGTTTAGTTATTGTGCTCCATTTAAATAGCCAGAATATTGTGATTCATTCTAGTTATAATTCTATTTTAAGCAATTACTTATACATATATATGTGGAAATTATTTCTAAATAGTTTACAGCATGTTATCAATATATATAGTGAAATATAAAAATTGTATATTAAAGCCACTTTTTTAATGAGCTCAGCATCGTGCGTTTAACTGATGTTTAAATAAACAGAAATGTGGAAATTAATATATATATGTATGTATGTGTATATATACATATATATATTCAGCTTGCACCAAAGACTGATGGTTTATTATTTTAGGCCTCTGTAGGCTCTTTTGAAGCCTCTTAGTGTGATGATTTTTTCACAGGGAACAGCCTTTTAATTACTTGACAGATATTATCTAAAAGACGGATCAAAGACTCTTACGAGTGGAAAATACGGGGCTCCAAATTAAATGTGACACTTTTTAGAATTATTTACCCCATATTACTACGAGGGCCCTGTAATTATAGCAGCTCTGCAGGCCTGCCCTCGCTCTCTTTTATCTGCATCCAGGAGTCTAAATCATAACGAGGCCTTGTAGTTTGTTTTTTGTTTAATGATTTTGAGGAGATATTCTTATGACATTTGTCACAATATGAAAGTGCTTCACGACAATGAAATCAAATCCACTTATCAACATAAGCTTGATGGTTTGTTTTAGATGTTATACTGAATTTGGGGTTTTGATATCACACTGCTTTTAAACTTGTTTTTACACTATTTCTCATTTTACCACAGACTGAAAGACAGAATGTGTGTAGATGAGTTGTCAGACGACTTCAGTAAAATATGAATAATCCCTCATAACTTTCATTTGAATTGTTAATGCATTTTCTTTATCCCCCTGACAAGGTGGTCGCCCTGGGAGACATACCTGACGGGACCGTTGTCACGGTTATGGCTGGGAATGACGAGAACTACTCCGCCGAGCTGCGGAACGCCTCGGGTGTGATGAAGAACCAAGTAGCGCGCTTCAACGACCTTCGCTTCGTGGGCCGCAGTGGCAGAGGTGAGGCCTGAAACACTCTAGTGTCTAAACACCGCCGCTCAGTAGGAGCTATTAGCTGCAGTGGTGCGGATTAGTGGTCACACTCCCTACGTGGCAACCACATAATGATCTCTCTAACTCCAGGCCCAAATCCCACCGCCCGTCTCCCAAACTCTGAGAGGCGATTCATATTTCTATCACTCCTCTCTGCCTTTAAATAAATCTGGTCATCCAGTTGAACATTAAAGTTCCTTATAACTTATTAGATGACGCTCCAAGAAACAAAGCTGCAGACAAAGAAACTGCTCATCAGCCAGGTATCCGATTTAATAAAGGAGCATTGATCTGATAAGAACAATTACCTTTGTTTCATCCGACCGCCTGAAGTTCACCTGGCAATAAACATGTTGGTGGTGCTGCCAATCACTCTGAGTGAACACCCCGAGGCTGTCGGGAAGTGAGGTGGCAATTGGCATTCCCTGAATATTTGCCATTGCTTACATTCGCTTCATTTGCCATCGTGTCTTATTTATGACTGCAGATTTGGCATCCAGGGTGTCTCCTCTCTTCTCCCTACACACTCAATCTTTCTGGAAGTATCTTTTGAGAGACTTTTATTTTCTGAAGTCCTGTCAGCAGCACCGCCGGCGTCGCCTCGACTTCTCCTCTCAGTTTCCTTGTTGTCAAAAAAATGGGAGGACCGGGAAGGAGCGCGGGGGGATGACGAAAAAGAGGTTTACCCGTTACCATGGCGATCTCGCATGCGTCGCTCTGACACAGAATCTAGACACAGGAAGTGACATAGGAGCCAGGGGAGATCAGACTACGAGGTGTCTGAAATGAATACCCTGCGATGATCGAGATAAGTACAGGAGAGGAAGTCAGATACCTGAATGTCAGGACAGGTAACCCAGAGTAAAGGTTTTATAGAATCGTTTGACATAATAGTGTAGCCGGGGGCAGATGGATCACAAGGTGACAGTTTGAGCCAGCAGTGCTTCACCCACATGCCCCTCGAATCAGATGCGGGACACCTGTTGCGTCTGGGATCCGCTATCTCCCCGACTCATCTTATCGCTGCTTGGAAAGGCATGTTTATAGTGAGCCAGAGCGTGGAGCGGAAGCGGGGCGGACACGCACGACTAGATGGCTGAGACCGGCCGGACAGCTGCTCTGATGAGTCGCCGCAGCAAACCTGCCCCCCACTTCCTGTTTCCCCGTGGTCGCCATGGTGACGGGATGCGTTTGCATACCTTTGGTGTTAGTGCTGCTGCTGACTTTGCTGTTGCGCTCTGATTCATAGCATTCCTCGTGCATGCGCGTAGCAACAAACACACACTTGCGCACACTCAACCCCGAGGCAGCAACTGCTGGAGATTATCGAGGGAGGAAGTGACTATTAAAATGCCTCTCGCCCACTCACACTGGGTCAGACAGGGAGAAAGTCTGGATAACAAGATACCGTCTCCTTCAGTCTATCTTCCATTTACACTCTGCCAAAGATCCTAAATAGATTCTCTCAGATATCCAGCGTTGTCTGTCATTAATCCTCTCCAAAGTTTTTCCCAGTCTGCATTATGATCACAACCGCACTTGTGACTCGGGGATGGTTTAGCGATGAATGCAGGTCATTGTGTCGACGCATGGCATGTCATTTGATGTTGTTTGATGTCACCACAGGCAAGAGCTTCACCCTGACAATCACAGTATTCACCAACCCACCACAAGTGGCCACTTACCACCGAGCCATAAAGGTCACCGTGGACGGACCGCGTGAGCCCAGGAGTGAGTACAAACACACACACTCACAGTTTGAAACAAAAGCCAGGTGACCATGTGCACACTGCCAGAGCTTAAACATGCTTCAGATTTAACTGGGAAACCCACAGTCAGTTTGACAATATGGACATTTACTCTTTTAACTGCTTGATACTACGAGGTTCGCCTGAGATGCGTTCTGGCTCCACTGCGGCTGCCGGAACAAAACGTGTGCTTCCACTAGAAGTGACGTGAAGTGTTACAGCAGCGTCCAAGAAACGACTAACCTCTTTGCTTCACTAAAAACACACACCCAGTCTATTCTGTGCGAAGACCAGATCGAACAGCGCAGGACGTCAAGCACACAGACTAAATAGCATCCGGGAGATTTTCAAAATAAAACACCCTGCCGCCACAGAGGATGAGAAGTTTATCTGAGAAGTTAAAAAAGATTAAAGTAAGTGGACGTAACTTTTTTAGGAAAGCTGCCACTGTTTAAACAGGCCGGATAGAAATCCTTACGCAGCCTGTTCTCCTGCATAACCGTGACTGCAACCACCATCAACAGTCAACAACAAAGCATTACATGCACTGTTCACGCCTGACACAATGTCCCCAGTGGACCAGCGGGGGTATTTCATGTTTTGTGGGATAATTGACAAGTGACATGTACAAAATTGTTGCAGTGCCCCTTTAACTAAGCTGTGGGTGTGGCAGCAAAATGCAAAGCTCAAGTTTATGGCAGGCTAATAAACAAGTTAATTAACATCAACAAAACAAGTTTACCGTAAAAAGTTGTGATTTAAATCATTTGGCTTTTAATTAGGTTTCACCTCTCAGGAAGCCAGTCAGCCTCCCTTGTGAGGGCTTTAGAGATAGAGGAGAAATAAAGTGAGGCAGAATATTCCTGAGAGGGTGCGCTGGGTAGCAGAGTGCTAGCATCAGCTCATTTTAATGGGCCATATAAAAACAACTGAGCGGGGGAAAAAAAAAAAAACTTTACTATAGTCATCAGTGCCAACTGGTCTGGCATGCAGCTGTTTCCCTAACCCTCCTTCCTATTCATAAAAAACATATTCTCATCTCAGAGCGTCTCGCTGAACAATATCACATCACAAACAACCCTCCGCCGAGCCGCCCGCGCCGTCACATATGGCACCAGGACACGGAGAGACAGAGAGGAGCCGGAGACAGAAGGATTAGTACCAACATCAGTCTCTGTCGTAGGAAACCTGCCCGTGGTGCCAAAAAACGCCTCGCACACTCAACATTCATCAACACGCACGGAGACACAAAGGCGCACGCTTGTCCTCAGACACACATGTACGCTCAATCACGCCCCCCCCCTCCCTCAATCCCACTCGCTCTCGAGACACTGTGTTTGATCAAAAGCATTTCCTGTGCATCTGCTGTCCCATGTCAGATGACTTTCAAACAAGTCCTGTTATTTGGTGGCGAGCAGATGGGACTCAGAAGAGAATATGTTTAGAAAAGCTCCAGTTTGGTCTCAATAAAGTCCAGAGAGCCTGACTAAACTTGTCAAAGAGAGTACAACTCGATATCAGGTGAGTTGATTCTGGCATGCCGAGGAGACTTTAGTACTTTCCCAGCAGCCATTGTTTCTCCTACAACTCAATTTGCGGTCACTTTTTAATATGGAACAGAACTTTCTTTTCGAACGTCTCGCTTTGCATATTAGAGCTACAGTGTCAGGACGTTTAATTTAAGCAAGAAAAGACGATGTCATCGTACGCAAAACTTTCTTGCTTTGCTCTTAAGTGGCCGGGATTGCAGGAGTGGTGTAATTTACTCAGAAACTTCAGCCAGAACACGTCTCCCTCTCAGGGGTCATTAAGCTGAGGTCGGAGGGTGGCAAAACACACATGTGCCCTCTCAAAACGCGCATCCCCTCCTCCAGGTTTCAGCAAACGGCACTCCAAATCTGTGATTCTATCTGTGAACGCTTCATTGACACATGGCGGCTTTGAAGGCTATTACAGCTCTATTTTGTGTTAAATGAGTGGGTAGTTAGGGCCGGGGAGGGGCCCCACAGGGAGGGGTCCGCATGCAGACACATGGAGGGAGAACAGTGGGCTGTCTTAAGCTTGACATACACTGGCACTCTGTGGCCCTCGTCTGTAAAAACACTGGTTGTTTTTGGAAAATAAGCTGACAATAACATTAGATTATCTAATAGTTGAATAACCGCTGTGATGTTTTATTGATTTTATTTGTTTTCCTGCAGTTTTTTTTCTCCAATGGCGTGTGGATGTGGGTGTCTCCTTCAGGAGGGACGTTTTGTAGTGGAGTGTTTGATGAGCCTTATGGTGGCCATATGGGTCTTCCTGAGGGATGTCATTTCCCCCGGCAGCTCCTCGTGCAGCATCAGCAAAGTGTACGACCACCCATGAATGCATGGGGCTCGGATCTTTTGAACTCTGCGGTGCTGAGTTTTATTTAATTAATTTCATGGTCACTTGTGACGAGTATCAGCGAGGCCTAAGTCGAAAGATCTGCGGTGCGATTTTTCCTTGAAGCTCTCCAGTGTGTGTGTGTGCGGGTATGGTAAGTGGTTAGTCAGGTCCCGCTGGCCACTGTGTTATTAGCGGGAGGCTAACTCGGTTTCTGTGGCTCACATTGTGCTTAATCGCATGACAGCTCTCGGTCGTCCTGTGGTTTGCCACTGCACTGACAACTCAACATGCTACACAGCATGTTAGCCCGTGCATGCGTGTGTGTGTGTGTATGTGTGGATCCATGCAATGGAATTATTTGTTTGCTCATGTAGTTATGAATGCAGATGAGTGTCTGTCTCTTGGTGCCCGGGGGCTGCATGTGTAAACCTATGTGACACATATATTTGCAGACAGAGTGTGTGTTAGTGGTGTCGTTAGTCTCGTGTAGAGTCGGTCCTGATTTCAGCCAAGCTAATAGGCCTCATTAAATGTCATTTTGAGCTAATAGACAGGGAGTGGTTGTTTAAACCAATATGCTTTTATAGGTGGTTCAGTCTCCTCTCAGCTGCTCCTGACGGTGGCTGCAGCGAGCTGACACAATCACCCTGAGCGTTAATAGCTGAGTTGTAATAACACAATATACAAGGCTTTCTGTCCAAACCCACTGTTCTCATTATAGTTAATTGATGACAGACAAACGTAGGAGGTGACAAAACACATTGCGGCGTCACACACTCTTGTGTCTTGTGGCATTTTGCAGTGGTTGATGGGAATATATGTGCAACATGTGAGTGAGTTTGTCAGTGGTGGAGGGTGGCGGTCAGGAAGGCTCTGGTCTGGTGGGCTGAGGGCTCTGGGATGGGGGTCGTGTTTTGGTTCAGTTTTGGTCAGGGTGTTAACAAGTCTGGTGAAGAGGCCCCGGTTACTTGTGGGCCTGCAGACAAAACCAGTGGTTCAGGAAACTGGTCGAACACACACACACACTCACACAACACACACACACGTGTACAGTATGTACAAAGAAAAGAAGGATATCATTTTGCAATTGATTTTTAAGTGTCAACAAGCATCATTGCAAGACGCCTCAGGACATATAAAGCTTTGTGTCATCTGCATGGAAATACCAGTAGAGAACCTATAATTGACCCTTGTGGGACACCACGAGCGAGAGATTAGCCAATTGTGTTAGATCGTTCTCTGCAATTGATGAAGAATCAGAAAACAGAGTTAGAGCAATATCCTAGGTTCTACCATCATCTCAACAAAACATCCACATGCGACTGCCTCAGGCAGCCTGTACAGAAATTAAATGTATATAATCCAGGCATTTAAATGACGACTTAAGTCTCCCTTAATGTATACAATTGAGTTGTATGATCAACTTGTGAGGTGCATTAACTCTTTCTTAAAAACGGCAAACAAGCGACCGTAACACAACTTTTTGTTTAATTGAGGATGTTTTCTTCTGATCTCCAATGTGATGTTTAAAATACATCAATGTAAACACGCCCGTCGACACACACCCACGTCTATCTGCTTCAGCCTTACCCAGAGCAGCTTTTAACAATGGGAGCCGGACAAATTAAACCCACCAAAACACTGTGAGGAAAAAAAGGAATGAAAAGGGGGAGGAGGGGAAAATGAGAGAAGAGTGAAAAAAAAAAAAAAAACTTCAGGCTTTTCCAGAGGCAGTCAGTCAGTTGAATGTCTTATGAAGTTCCTTGAAGGGGTGCCAAGGCTCTGCAACGCCAAACACAAAATCATTCAGTACGAGGGAGAGAGAGGGAGGCCGAGGAATAAAGAGTGAGAAAGGGAGGCAGAGAGTTGATCATAAAAAGAGATAAAGATAAAGGAAGAAGGTCCGCAGTTGAGTGGCCCCCTCAGTTGCTCCCCTGTTCGGAATCAAACACTTTAATGAGAGGTGCAGGAGGGGGGGGGGCTGTCCGACAAAACCACCCGCAAGCCAAACTGCAGATGTGTGTCAGTGCTTTAAACTATGCACAATATCGTGTATATAATGTGTCTTTGCGTTCAATAAATGTATCGCCGTTGGGAATTGTTGTGTATGTCTGTGTGTAAGTACGTGTGTGTGTGTGTGCCCTTCCCTTGCCTGGCTTGCTTCCTCCAGGCTGGAACGCATGGACCACACAGACGGCTGGCAGCGCTCCACGACAGCCTGGCTCCCTCGTTCTCTCTTTCTCCTTCACTCCTCTGCTTGCCGCCTCATCTCCCACACCTCCTCTCTCTCTCTCTCTCTCTTCCCCTTTTTCTTCGTTTCGTCCTTTTTTTCTTAAAAATCCTGTTTTTACCATCTCCCCCCCTCATTTCTTTCTCTTCTCCTTAGCCCTTTTTCACCGGACCCCCATGGTAGACGGGCGTCTGGACGTCACACACGCTCCACACTTTTCCCTTTTTGCAGCTCTCAGATCGCCACCTGAAATAATTAATTGTTTCTGAGCACTCGCAGAAACAACACGGCCACTGTGAGGGCTCGAAATAAAAAACTGAATTATGGACCCAGTGTATTCATTCATCCACTTTACTGGCTGTTCCAACAAGAGATGACTGACACACACTTGCACACACACACACACACACACACACACACACACAAACACAGACTGGCTGATTCATCTCAGGCTCCGTGAGCATGTTTTTTTTCTCTGCCCCAAAGATATATTCATCCGAGCTTAACCGGTGATCATAAAGCAGACTGAAGGGCTTCAAGGGCATGACGTGACACCGAATTTATAAATCATCCCATTTAGTCAGGATTTTCTGCTTGTCCACATTTTCCTCACATGTTTCTTCGTGGAACAGCCGGCAGGAGAGTTTTCTACTACTGTCTGCTGCGATAGTTGAAACTTGATGTGTTCGAGCCGCTGGGGGACTAGATTCCTTTAAAGGAGTAGTCTTCCTATAATATAAACCAGGGCTGCAGACTAATAACTTTTTTACACCACCGTCCAAGACCAGTTACGCAAATCAATTGTAACCATCCCGAAGTGGATTTAAAACCGCCAGAAAATGAGAAACGTCTCTTTACTTTGTTGCTATCTTTCGTTGTTAGTTGCTGGCGTAATAAAAAATGTCATAAATGCCGTGTGCAATAAGAAGCCTTGTGTTTGTGGCTCAATTGGCGTGTGGATGTGGACTAACCGCAGTGCAACTGTCCAAGTACTCCCGTACAGCCTGGCTATCGTTAGCGCCTGTTGTTAGCTAGCAAGTAGCAAGCACTTGTTTTAATCCAGTGACTTATAAACAGCATTTATCTTGGGTATATTTATCTTGGGTTTATAGGTCAACTCGGGTTTCGATGAATCAGTTGGTCTGAGTTTTATTTAAATAATTGCGCAGTCCTGCTAGCAAAGCGCTGTGACAGAAGACCAATGTTATGCTAATCTATGTTTTGCGCCGTAGCACTTCAGGTTTCCTTCTAATTGAAAGTAACTATAGAAAGACTGAGATGACGCGCTCTGTTGTAGTAACTAGTTAGCGCTCAGTTCACTTTGTCATATTCTAAGCGAAAGATTATTACTATTTCTGTCTCTTAAATTTGAAGGGTGGATATATTAGCCTAGCCTAGCCTAGCCTAGCATACACTCAAAACAGGGGGAAACGTCCACCAGCACCTCTGTATGCTGGTGGGTATCCTGTATCTCACTTTATATCTTGTTTGTTTAATCCGTTCAAGAAATTCTGCACATGTTTTGAGTGAGGCTTATTTTTTTCACTCTCTATGCTGAGTTAGCCGGCTATATGTTTCTCATACATGCCAGTAAGCCTCTTCCAAAATATATAAAAGTACACTAGTGGCATCAGAAATCTTAGTACAAATCATTTACTTCTAGAAATAAACATTTATTATTGAGGAATTTTTATAATTCAGGAATATACCAGGATATTTGAGCGAACAGCTAACCGACCATCGAAGACCCGTTAGCATAGATCCGATCTAATGCTGCCAGTAATTACAGAGGACTTATATTCTGTTTGCCTACTTGCTCTTACTAACTGTTATCAGATCAGCAGGGGCAAGTCAAATCCAGACTTTTGTCTCTGGGACGCCTGAAAAAATACTATTCTTGGATCAGTGGGTAACGATCAGAGATACTATCTATAGCCTTGTTATCTAATCATTATTAATCCTTACGTGTGTGTCTGTTTGTGCATGTGTGAGCCTTTCGCTGTAGCATGTACGTACACATGTGTAGAAGTGTGCTTGCGCACGTCCGTTCTCGGCTGTGTTTTTCTGTGTGTGAGAGTGGCTCACATCTGGTCTGAATCTGTCCGTGTTTCCGGCTGCCGGCTGGGCAGGGAAGTGGCAGGCGCTATCGAAAATCTCCGCTGTTTTCACAGGGATGATGGGAATCTCTGGGACTTTCCCCTACGGCAGTGAAATCATCCACCTTTCCCGCTCCTTTAAATACCCCGGGCTCGTTTCCTCCGCCCTGCTAGGGTTCCGATAAAACAGCTGAGACATCTTGTGTTTGGCAACAGTTGTCGTCTAAAAGGTGTAATTAAGTCATGAAAAACTGTATTTACTGTCAAGGCCACTAAACTAATGGACTTGAGGTCTGGCTGTTTGGAGTGTAAATTGGAACTAAATGTGGTGGTTGACATGCAGCGTTCCCAAACAAGATGTTAGACCCTTTAAACTACAAACAATATGGTAGTTTAGGATGCTGAGCTACAATACAATAACGTGTATTATCATCATGATCTAGATTCCGAAGATCTAACTATTCCATCATTTGCAGAAGCGTACGCGTCTCCTGACTCGTGCGGACACACGCATCCACTGCTTTTTATTTACTGGTCCTCCGGGTGTCTTCCTCGCCGTGCGCCTCCAGTGTCTGTCCCCCTCCGTCTCCCCTCGTCTCACTTCGCTATTTATTCCATCACTAGGAGACGGACTGTGCACAAAGCCTGCACTGTGTCCCGAGGCTTTTCTAGAATAGAAATTTGGTCTGTTGAAAATGGAAACGCTATGATTGACTGGGCACGGCTTGTACAGAGAGAGATGAAGAATGCCAGCGAGAGGCACAAATTATCTGCAGGGATGACGGAGAAGCAGCATTAATGAAATACGGAAATGTCTTCCCTAAGCTGAGGTTTTAAAGTAGTAAAGCATGTAAAGAAGCTAATGATGAGATTGTCTGTTTATGTCGGCCTGGTTGATGCCAGTCGGGTAACGTCATCCTTATAAAACCACGGTCTGTCTGACGGTCACTGGCTGCTTTTCCACTGCTGCCATTCCCAAGTCATTGCAGAGCAGCAGTATTTCGTATTAAAATTCCAAACAGTTGTTCCAGAATAAATTAATTTGTCGTGAGTCAGTCGGGTTTGTAAAGAGTATTTCTGAGGGCGAAAAAAAAAAAAGTCAAAGGAAAACTGCTACACTTCAAAAGAGACAGTTAAAAAGACAAATTCCTGGTAATTTTGCATTTATTTAACAATGAAAGCAACGCGGCCTCACTCCCAAATCGCCAATTACAGCCACAGCTCAAGCATCTGCATTTCCTGCAGCGGGTTAAAATAGTTTTGAGTCCCGTGTTTTCAACAAAACACCAGACTTTGAAACATGACAATGCTGTTTGTTTCATGTGTCCAAGTGCAAGTTTCACGTTTCATAACAAGCGACGAGACCGAGCGTCCAGATAAGGAATATTTTGAAGTTTGAGTCGCGCTTCAACCCTGTTTTCATTCACCAACCCGTAGAAAACATATCACATTCTCTCTGCTTCAGCCAAGCCGCTCCGAAACTGCGGTTTGAGAGTGTTTCAGTTTGTATTTCAGTGTGTTCGGGATGAAAAAGAGCTCTTGC
The DNA here is from genome assembly GCA_901007825.1 of Macroramphosus scolopax. NCBI lineage: Eukaryota > Metazoa > Chordata > Actinopteri > Syngnathiformes > Centriscidae > Macroramphosus > Macroramphosus scolopax. Next base: position 17,899 of record CAAKHC010016650.1, on the reverse strand, counting down.
AAAACCATAATGTGTCTAATCTATGTGGGAGGGAAGTTACACAGACAACCTCAAGTCGCCTCTAACTGTCTCCATCATATTAAACGTCGATGGATCCAAACAGTCGCAGAGATCTGAAGTCGTCTCGGCCGCATTGTTGCAGCAGCGTGAACGTTAATGGACCACATTGAAAACATCTAATCAGCTGACGACTCTGTTGAAGTGGAAGAAGTACTTATTCACGCGGCAGCAGGATGATGAAAAGCCCACAGAGATCTATTACGAGTGGGTTAAACATCTCGGTTTGCCCCGAACACATCTGCATTGTTTAGATTTCTCCTTCTCGTTTTAATTTCCGGCAGGCGAGGCGAAGGGAAAGCAATCGCACATCTTGTCCGAGCAAACGGAAATAAAGTTTGTGTTTGCATACAGAGCGGAGGAGTGAGTGTGTTCGGATGGGATCACCCAAGATGCACCTGGATGCTCGGTCTGAGGAGGGCCAACGACAACAGACGATTTCTGATATTACAAAAAAAAATGGATGCAAAATGAAACTGCTTTGCACATAAGAGGAACAAACCGCCCACTTTCTCTCGTCTCTTCTGTGCACAGCTGTTGAGGTTTTGTCAGGTGATGTTGCAGCTATAAAACGGTGATTCGTCCGACCAGATGTTGCTGTGATGTTGTTGTTTACCAGGCTGAGCAGAGCCGTTTTAGGTTGTTTCCCAGCTCCCTGAAACACACACCTGTTGACTCCGATGGCCGCGTGGATGTAGTAAACCTCCTATCGAACATGTCACACATCCTCCTCTCCTCTTCCTCTTCAACACCCAGCCAGTGGCGCTGTAGGTGTGCTGTCAGGGCCGTTGTTCCCCGGCCGAGGCAGCGGGCAGGTTGTGCCGGATTCTGAAGTAGCAGTCTGTTTCTGTCTGAGCCAGCTGGAGCTCTGCCAAGCACAGCAGGAGTTTCTGCTCTCCTCTGTTTGATATTTACTTTACCGCCTGAACAGGGAAACTAATGCGAGACCAGACAGACGCACTGACACCGTGGCGGTGCAATAAAGGGCGGCTTCTTTCTCCGCCCCACCTTAGCTAGACTACACCTGGGCCCACAAGCAGGTTTCGCTTTGGGTCCTGCTACAGGGCTGACAGGATCCTGGAATATAGATAAGCTGGCTCAGACGGGACAAGCATCACATTCTTTCATATGAGTGTGCGTGTGCGTGTGTGTGTGTGTAAACCCATAAACTATATTTTGTATGTTGGTGTTGAGTATAAAATGACCAGATTAAAAGGGTGATGAGAACAGAGTGAAGGTGTGAAATTATCGTCGGAGGAATGCAGGAAACAATAATCTATCTGGCAAACGTTACGGCTCCTGTGGGGATAATAGCACGATGGTGTGAGAGCCGGTGTTTACCTGAGGAAGAAGCCTCAGGTAACAGCCACGCACGCATGCAGCGCCTCGCCGGCCTCGCAGTTGTTAGACCCTCTTTCAGCCCCCTCACAGATAATTGCCGCACTCAGTTTCTCTGTTAATAAGCAGGAAGTCGCACCGACTTTTCCAAAAAGCGTCTCTTCATCTTCCTTGTTTGGGTGGAAAAGTTATGTGTTTACCAAGTAGGGCAACAGAATTAAAATCTAATTTCCGGCACGTGATGAACATGGGATGAAGAACGGCTGATTGACTTACCAGCCAACATTAGCTGTGATTATTTGTACATATATATATTATAATTACGGCCCTGCATTTCACACAGTAGAACTGAGTCATCAAAGCTCTGTACCAATGAAAGTCTTTGTGTGTGTGTCGTCAGGGCATCGCCAGAAGCTCGAGGACCCTCCGAAGACCGGCCTGTTCTCAGACCGCCTCAGTGAGCTGGAGAGGATGCGGGTGAGGGTGAGCGTTCCCACCCAAGCCCCGCGGCCGGGTCTCAACACGGCGGCCAACTCCTTCAACCCGCAGGGACCAACGCAGATAACAGGTGAGCTTAGCTTTTATAGCCAAACCACGGTGGCGACTGCGCTGAGGTCACAGCAAACATCAAACCCCCTGAAAGGTCATTGGAGATATTGCAATAACATTAAATCATCTATGGAGAGGATTCCCCCTTGCAGTCCATCTGCCGCTCTCCACCCATGGATGCAAAGACCAGGTGAAAGATTTACATCAGGTAGAAGAGTAGAACCGACTTTAGACCAAGTTTAAGCCCCGTTGGTGCAGCTGGTTCCAGATGTAGAGGAGCACCAAAACTAGAACAATGTAATGTAGTAAAACGAATGCTCAAGATAATACTCAGTATATAAATAGAATTAATATAGTTCAGGTGGCAGCTTCAGCTGATCCAGAATGCCGCCACGGTTCTATGAAAAAAAGCTCCAGTTCTGCGATCACGACTACAAGATCCAAACTTCAGAATTCCTCTGCTTGTCCTTAAACTCCTGTCATGTCAGAGAAATCCCTGGTGAGCTGCCCAGACTCCAAGATTTGCTTCTGCAAGCCAATGAATCCATTAAAGTTACAGGCGGCTCCCGCAGAGGGCTCCACTGCGGTGGGCTGTATCGCCGCGAGATTGTGTCGTGCAAAGAGTTTAAGAACTTGTACTTAATGTGCTTGTCGTCTCTGCTCAAAAAATCAAATTCATGAGGGTTTTTTTTTTTTTTTTATTCTGCTGCGTGGTGACGATTGTGAAAATAAATGAGGATCGGATCGTTGTGTTTCAAATCAATCAGTCCGGCGCTGACAACAAAAGTATCCATGTAATGAAACATATTTGGAGGGAGGAACTGTAATATCATAACTGTCCCATAAACTGCCAACACTGGTCAACATGTGGACCGTCTATGTGGCCGGGAAGCGACACATTAAAAACATTTGAACACAAAATTTCATCACACAGGACGTATAAATAGCTCGCATGCAATTGGATCCCAATCAACTCTCAGCTCACGGAGGATAACAGGAGTGTGCGTGGCGGTTATTTCCATGGTTGTCTGCTGGTGTGTTTACACTCTGGGTGTGTGCCAGCGAGGCTCTCTGTGCCTCGGCTGCTGCTGCTGCTGCTGCTGCGAGCGCAATGTTTTATAAGGCAAAACAGGAAGATCCTCTCTCCGAAGGTAAACATTAGATGTGTCATTAGGGAGGATGTTGCATAACCGATTCTTAGACACGAGAAGGGAAACATGTGCAGTTATAATACGGTTGATTTGAATGTTGGTGTCAGTTTGATCGTAAATCAGAAAAGAAATTAGCTGACGGGCCTCTGATGTTTATTCTTCTCTCTCCTCCTGTTCTTTATCTCTCTGGGTTCCTCCTCTGCTTCCTCCCTTCCCTCTCTGCTTCCTTTCTACCCATCAGACCCACGTCAGCCCCAGTCCTCTCCTCCCTGGTCATATGAACAGACGTACCCGTCCTACCTGAGTCCCATGGCATCCCCCTCAGTCCACTCCACCACCCCCCTCTCCTCCAGCCGAGGCACCGGCCTGCCCGCCATCAGCGACGTGCCTCGACGCTTGCCAGGTAGAACCACTGCTTTTTAACGAGCCACAGTTGACCTTAAGACCACTTTCTTTTGCTGGAGAAGGAGGGAGCAGCGGGGAGGATGAGACATGCACACATGTGATTTCACACAGAGACAAAAGCAGACAGCCAAACAAAGACTTTCATTCTCGGGCGAACGTGAGGGCCGAGGCAGCTTCTCTCCCGAGAGCCGATTGGACGGCGCTTTTTAAAAACAATTGTTTCCTTTTTTCTCCCCTCGCTTTGATCCCAGAGGAGCATGGGTAATAACAGGCCCTGGGATAATAACAGGCTCGTGACTGACAAATAAAGTGTCTTTATAGCGATACGCCATTCTCTCACAAGGCATTCTGGGTAATTGCATTAGCTTAGTCTGTTCGCTGTAACAGCAACAGCATCTGTGTTCCAATTTGTCTCTGCTTTTCCCCGAACGTGAAAGCTCCTTTTAAAATCCCACCATGCCGCCAGACGAGGCTTCTCCCCCGTACACCTGTTTGACTCGCTGCCACGAGAGGGTTTTTTTTTTCCTCCGCTACAGTTTTTCCTCTCTGCTTCCTTGCAACCTTCGCTCTCCGCTGTACGTGTGCCCCGAGCGAGGGTGAGTGATTAAGCAACGCGGCCGTGTGACTCTGCATTAGAAGGGGTTTAAAACCGAGCCAGCTGCCTTGTCAACTTTGATTAGTTTGGTCTTTTCCCCCTCCAGCTTTCATCTGGCGCGCGTCAGGCTTTGTTCTCACAGTGACACGCGTGCACGTGCGAGCACGTGCGCGGGCACGAAACCCCCGACACCCGCTTTACCCACTCGCTCACCTCGAGCGCTTAACGCCTCCCAAGTGATGTGACTAAGGCTCTCAGATCTCCGCAGATCATGTTGACACCTCGCCAGCCTGCGCTGTAACAGGATCCAGCAACAGAACATACCGACAAGTACAAGCAGAAGCTGATAGGGACGCCCTAACGCAAACTCTCCTCCGTCCCCTCCCGCCCCTCCTCTCTTTCTCTCTCTCACACACACCTTCACACAATCTGCCTGGTGTGTTGAAATGTTACAGTCGTTGCAGTTCATCAGTCAAGTCCTTATTTCGGAAGCGATGCTCTGGAGTTTGTTAAATATTTAGACAATGCTCCACTCATCTCGTTTAAACGGACAAAGTTCAGCGCGGCTCATCATCACAGGGCCCCGTTTGAGCACTAAAATAGGTCCAAATGTTAAAAGCAGCAGTCAGGAGTTTATGAACAGTGAAGTTGGTGTCTGAGCTCACACTGCTCCTCCACAGCGGAGACAATCACCTCCTATTTCTATTAGAATCAGACAGATCTGCTGGAAAGAGGAAGTTTAAAGGCCTTAATTGGCAGCATATGCTATCTGATGCTAAATGCAGCTCGCTCGCAATTCCTCCCTGCACATAAACACTGCGTCCCCCCCCCCCTCCTCTTCTTCGCCACCCCTCGTCTTCTAGCAGCAGACATGGTGACACGGAAGACGCCTTGTGATTTATGATAAGAGCGCCATGGCTGGACTTAACCACTGAGAGGAGACAAAGGGGGAAGGAGCTCAAGAGGAGGCGGGGGGGGGGGGGACCTCCTATTCTCCTTAAACTCTGCGCCCAGCGCAAAGCTCGCCGCAGCCAGTTAGTGGTTTTCGGGTATTTTTTAAAGGGATGAAGCAAAGAGAGGGTGAGATGGAGCAGCTCCCCTCTCGGCTCTCTCTTTTCTCCGACTCGTGCGCGTGCACACGGACACACACACACACACACACACACGTACACGCACACGCTGGAGCCGATGGGAGGCGAGGAGAGGAGCCACATCAGAGCTCAGCCCTGCCTCATTATGGATCTCATGGAAACTGTTTCTGCTCAAAGTGTTTCCACATGTGCAGCTCCTGATTCATCCCAACTGCTCTGTTTTTTTTTTTTTATGTGCATACAGTATTCACACACACACACACACACACAGACAGAGACGCTTGCACAGACACACATTCGCATGCATAAATAGATACACATAGACGCACGCATACAGGAGCATACATATGCAGGGGCGTGAACATATTAAGGGCTTATTTATGCGCGGCACATCGCTGGTAGGACTTTGTCAAAGCTCAGATGTCGATGTGAAAACAATCCGATCCAAACTGACGGATCCTCCGAGAGGAAATGTGTTTATTTATTTACAGAATCCTAAAAGATGAAATGTGTTTGTGTCTTTAGGTTCCTCTGACCTGAGCCCGTTCCCCGGTCAGTTCGAGCGCCAGTTCCCGGGCCTCTCCTCCCTCACAGAGAGCCGGTTCGCCAGCCCTCGGATGCACTACCCGGCCACCTTCACCTACACCCCGCCCGTCGGCAACGCTCACTACCACACCTACCTTCCCCCTCCGTACCCGGGCTCCACCCAGAGCCAGAGCGGACCCTTCCAGACCAGCAGCACGCCCTATCTCTACTACGGCGCCTCGTCCGGCTCCTACCAGTTCTCCATGGTTCCCGGCGGGGATCGCTCGCCCTCCCGGATGATCCCGCCTTGCACTAGCGCCTCCACGGGCACTTCCCTGGTGAACCCCAACCTGCCCAGCCAGACGGAGGGAGGGGTGGACGGCGACGGGAGCCACAGTAACTCCCCGACCGTCCTCAACCCCGGAGGCCGTATGGATGAGGCCGTCTGGAGGCCATATTGAAGATAAGACTCGAGGTTTCTGAAAGCACACAACCTTATTTTTTATTGAATCTTTGAGCTCTCGTCAGTGAAGAACTACCTGTCGCTTGGAAATTAAGGTTAAGAATGAATTAAAAAAAAAACTTCCCGGAAGGTGTCGGGCGACGTTCTCACAGCAATAACGAGAAAAGACAATTTGTTGGTTTGCTAGTGGACGACAAGAGACTATTATTTCAGTTTTATTATAATAATCCACAAGCTAAGGGATGCTTCGACAATATTTGTAAAAGACTGCCTCTTTTGTATAGTGTTTGTATTTCAATACGGCTTTTTGCAGAGCATGTTTTTGTACTACGACAATATCAAGATGCAAGTAAAGCACTGAGTAGCAAGTGATGAGAGTAACACGTATGTTACCGCGAGTGGTACGGACAGTCAAAGTTGCTTTAAACCAATTAATTTAACTTGTATATTATTGGGGTGAAACGTTGATGTACATTGAGGCGTTTTGTTTCTTTTTTTCTTAGTTTTAACTTATAAAAAAAAGCCATAAATTATGTATTGTATTTGAAACTTGAGTCAATAGAAGTGTCCTCTGACTATTTTTTTGATGCATCTTTATGACTTTAAGTTAAAAATGATCTGAATGAGGTAATTTAAAGAGTGAGAGGTTTCTTTTTTTTTCTTTTTTTTTTTTTTGTCGTAACCCAAAGATTTAAAAAAAAATCGTTTCGAGTATGAAATGTAATTTTTTTTTTTCCAAAGAGTATTGCGACATTGTTTCTTTCTTTCTGGTGTAACTTTCAGTTTAACTGCTCCACACGTCCGTGCGAGGCGTTGACACACATTTGGCTCGGAATTAAAACTTTGGTATTTATTGAGCAATAACTCCTATTGTGCCTCTTGGCAACATATCATGAAACAGAGCTTCCAGTGGGAGGGGGGGCGTTATTATCCTTTGGGGAAATTCTGCTTGATTTCTTCTGTAGTTTGTCTGGTCTGACACCAAAAACAGATACAAGCTTCTTCTTTTTTCTTTTTTTTTTTTTTCCAAATAATAATCGGTACAGGCGGACTGACAGGCAGCCCGGAGCGGCGCCACGCCCAGCGGTGAGCTCACAGCCAGAACTCCTCAGGACCAGAATCAAATCTGTAGCTGATCCCTCCGACTTTCTATATCTGCTGTCCCTCTCAGATTGTCCTTCTGATCACGTGCATGTGACAGCTTTGAAAAAGTTTGTCCGAGTGTGTGACGGATTCTTTAGATTTCAGTGTCCGACATCGACAAGGAACTTTCACAGTTGCAGAAACGTATTTATTTTCCTTTTCTCGCCTTTGTTGAGATGATACCTACCGAATCGATTCCTACGCCTTCCTCGAGGCCGTTCTCGTCCCGGCTCATCAAATACTGACGCCTCCCCTATGCCGATGCACCCGTGTGTCTGGATGCATTAACTCCAACACAAACCCGCTCTCATCATTATCAGACGCTCAGTGCGACGGCTCCGGCTGCCGCGTGAGAGACGCATGCAAACGTGTATTCAAACCCCGAGCATGATCTTTCCCATTTGTTCCTTGTGCCTAAACCTAACCAGACCTTAACTAAAAGTATCAGTCATGATAACTGCTTGCAGTGTTCAGTTGTCCTCATGTTCCACGTCACACATCGACGCTCGTTGCTGCGAATGAGAGAGAATCAATCCCCCTTCTCATGCTGCACAGTCCAGCGTTTGTTGGACCCGACCGCCACCCGAACCTCGCTGGAGTTCTGGCTTTATATATAGAAGCTGAGTCCGTCTTGTGTTGACTCAGCTCTTCCTCACGCAGACACCAGAGGGGAGCGAGCGTTGCTATTTGACGAGCCGCTAACTTGGGATGAGAACGTGTTGTTTCCGCGCTTACGTCATTTAATAAATATAAAAATCATTCTAAGGCACCAGTGTGAGGGAACGTCTGATATACCAAACTGAGATTCTGAAAAGAAGAAAAAAAAAAAGGAAAGAAGTGTAGAAAGAAAAAGGAGGTGATTGGACGCAGCTGCTGGCAGCGAACTGGTAACCAAAGAAAAATACAAAATGTGGGAGACTTGTTTGATAAAGCACTTATTTCTTGTTTTATTTTTTAGCAGCACTTGTGGGCGGCTGCCAGCAGGGCTCACGCTGTTGGTCCTGCAGATATGACGCCACTGGAGTCATGTGAACACACACTCACACACACACACACACACACACAGGGAATGGATAACACTTGGCCAAACAAGCCCTTTTCATTGGAGGCAGTAGGCAGTCGGTATGTGTTTGAAACAAAAGCACGTCCTCCTGCTTTCATACAACATGATATTCGTCGGTAATATAATAACCTGAATTTAGAAAAAAAAAAAGAAGCTGAGAAAAACACGGCGCCGTCCAAAGATCAGGCTTCAAGCGTCTCATTGAAGGATTGCACGCATCGCCCCGTCCCTGCAGAGGACGATCTGAACTCACTTAATGGAACAGAATATGTCACACTACATTTCCTCAACTGCTTCGGCCCAAAACAAAAAAAAAAGGATTTTTTTATTGTTACATAAAAAAGGAAATAAAAAGATTGTTTTGATTTTTTTTTTTGTTTTTTTTTCGTCGGTAACTCGTTACATATGTCGGTATTTCTTTCTTTTGAAAAGTTGTTTACCCATCATCGCAGCACTGACGTCCCATTCTGTCCTCATCTGCTTTTGTTTGTGTGTTTTTGTTTTTATGATAAAATTAAGTCCATCATGTCATTTTTCTCTGTCGGTTTTAAATGTTGCGTACAAACTGTCATCGAAGATGCTGACTTGTATTATTTAATGATCAACATGTATGATATCCAAGAAGCGTACTTTACCCTGCTCTTATATAAAGTTTACTTGTTATGTCTGTCTGTAATGCTTCTTCTCTCATGAACACTTGTCAGGACATTTTAAACTAACGGCGACGCCGTTCGATTTTTGCTGGTTCGTTTCATAAAAGTGAGTGTGTGTTGTCTCTTTAAAGGGACACACACACCTGACAACAGTGAGTGAAATTGGCATTGTGATTGTACATTTTGTTTATTTGAAGAATAAAATAGGAATTTTGTTACTTACATTTTTCTTTTTAATCTTCTCTGTCCACTGAATAAGAACTGGAACACGTCCCATTAACACTCCACGTTAACCTGCAGTCACTTCCCAGATGATATGATAAGAACTGGAACACGTCCCATTAACACTCCACGTTAACCTGCAGTCACTTCCCAGATGATATGATAAGAACTGGAACACGTCCCATTTGGTTCTAAACTGACATGAGACCTGATGAGTCAGAGAGGAAGTTAGAAGTAACAGCAGATCTTTCTAATGCAGCTGCCGTGTGGACTGAATGTTCTGCTCCACTCACTCGGTACAGGAGATGCAGTAGAGGTCTCTCTCAGTCATCAGACTGTATATCAATCTTCACTACACACTTCAGTGTCAATCACGATGTCACAGCCTCTTCATGTATCAGAAGAAGTACTTGAAGGTCCATCAGTGTGATAAGCTTCAATGACATCAGCTATCTTTGCAGTAAGTGTATTTGATGTGACTTTAGTTTGATCCAAGTCTCGTCCGCCAACAGTTCACGAGCTGTACTGCAGCCCGCCACCAGGGGGCGATCGAGACGTGTGACTATGGAAACAACTAACAAGATCTAACAAGATCTCTGAGGGTGTTGTGTTTTGGAAGCACATTTCGCAATGTCACCTCTGGTCGGCCACTCTGTCTGCACCAACATTGTCTTTGGACGGGGCCTGAGGCAGGCAGGGGCCCCGGGACCCTCAGCCAGACTGCTGCCATTGCCATGGCTTCATTTCAAAAGTACATTGGGAAACCAGAGAGATGGAGACAGGGAACAGAGACGCGGAGAACCAGGGAAGCTGTTTTACATTATTCCAAGACATAATAGAGCCAATCTAAGTGTGCGCGCACACGTACACATGCTGCAGGAGAGAGAGAGAGAGAGCGAGAGAGAGAGAGCTTTGCCATCCCCATGTGTTTTTTAAAAAAAGGTTCCGATTGGGAACATTCTTGGGATTTCCCTGAATTTTAGATTGTACGGAAAAAAAAAAAAGCGTCCCGCAGGTTTCAGGTTCACATTCTCAGCGTTCTCAGCCATGTCTAGCAATTATAATAATGAACTCTGGAGGAGACCCAGACACCCGGAGACATTAGCATAATGTCCTGAGTACATAATTTAAGAGAGTCGGTGCAGCGGAGTTGTCTCTGTTTTATTTGGTGGCTGAAACATGATGATCGGGGATGATGTGCGCTTGATTTCTGCACTAACGGCACCACGAGGCATTCTCTTCATTACATTATGCAATTCAAGACGCACACACACACACGTACACACAGCTGACAACCCTATACAAACTGTTTACTTGATCTCCACAAAGAGAAGCAGCTCAGGCGGGAAGTGATCCTCAAGGGTCTCATAGCACTCACAGGGCTTTACATTTCCTCCTGTGTTTCTGTCTCCACTAACAGGAGTGGCTGTGTGTGTGTGCAAGAGAGAGATAGTGTGTGTGTGTGTTTCGTTTTTTCCCTGAATACATCTTGATTTCTCGTTTCTGGCCTGAGATAAACCCAGGTAGGGAGGCCCCGGCCGTTGAATGAGCGGACCTCCGTGAACTTCTCTGATCTGGTGTCATCCGAGCCGAGCCACCTCCACGTCTCAGACTGTCTTCCAGATCGGCCCGTGTCCACCGTATAAAAAAAAAACACACAATGATCTTAATTTGATCTGATTCTAATTGAGCAACTCAACCCCCCCCCCCCCCCCCCCCCCCCCCCCCCCCCCCCCCCCCCCCCCCCCCCCCCCCCCCCCCCCCAGCAC